>JAKSZT010053928.1:1202628-1472800 GCA_026826555.1 Tolypeutes matacus
TCTGGGTGGTGTGCAGCCTTTGCCTGCTGACCTAAACCCTAGATCTTTTTCGGGGCTGTTTCAGCTTGTCCTCTAGCTATTTTTTGGAGAAGAGATTCCCGTGTCTTACTAGTCCGCCATCTTCCCAGAAGTTCCCCCTCATAGGTTTTTATAAGGATTAAATTAATTAAAATATGGCACAGTAAAAATAATAAGTTATTTTATCACTTTGGTTCTAAATTCACTTAGATTGCAAAAATCCTATTTTGCAAACAGCTTGCATTAATGGTCAATTATTATTATGACTCATAGAATAAAATGGAGAAAATGATTTTTAAAAAATGGAACTATATGTAATCTACCTAGGCTCAGAAAATATGCATTTACTGATCCTTTGTAGATGAAGATGTAACCTGATATAGATAGTGATAACCAACAATCCTTTCAAAAATTAATAAATGAATAAATATTCCTGACTTTCAGTTGTATTATCAGCTCATGAAATGGAAATAACCTTAAGTCCATAAGAAATGGCAGACACAGTTGGGGCAAAGGCTAAGTTAATGAATTTTTTTGTATAGTTCCGCAATATTGAACCCAACCAATGTTATTCTGTTATTTATATCCTAGACTATGCTTTTGGTTAGTCCTTGTGCCCAATGATGACAATCACAAAACTGCAAATAGAAAACAAAGTGCAATTCAGATTGTTCCTAAGAGTAAACACAAAGCAGGGGCATTAGTAAGAAATTTGCATTGTAATAAGAGATATATACAGGGTTGTAGGAACAAAGGAGATAGATTCCAAATGTTTTGTGTGTGTGTGTGTGTGTGTAAGATATATGTAAACAATTTCCATTTGGTAGGACTAACAATGTTGAACTTTACAATAATAATACACCTCTGGTCTTTTTTACATCCAGAAACTTATTCATAGAGTGGGCTGACTAGCATATGCTGTGTAATTACTTATTGCTTACAATATCATCTGTAAATTCTGTTCAGTCCAAATACTGCCGTGGTCTTTTCAACAATATCTATTAGGTATACAAGTAAAGTAAAATTAATTATTTTCAGCTTATAGCCCAGATTTCTTTAATTTTTATTATTTTAATGATTTATATGTAATTATATTCCTACTGTACTTTTTTTCCCAGCAGATTATTTCTTGTTGAAATGTCCTTAATTCAGATGATATTATATGAAGCATATGAAAAGAATAATTATAAATATTCTAATATGCAGTCATTTAGGTTTAAAGCAGTTTTTTTATTTTGTTTTGTTTTTGTTTTTTTAACTTTATTTTGTACGTTTATTAATTGAAAATATAAGCAATTAAAAACTAAAAAGTAAACACAGATGAATAAATATGTACATTTCTCAATTAAATGTAATGGATACATGTAATGTTTTTTTTTGTGTGTGTGTGTGAATCAAACAATATATTACACAATATATTTGGTTCATAGTAATGCATTCATACAGTATTTGTCCTTTTGTGTCTGGCTTGCTTCACTCAGCATAATGTCCTCCAGGTTCATCCATGTTGCCATATGCTTTATGACTTCATTTCTTCTTACAGCTGCATAATATTCCATCGTGTGAATAGACCACAGTTTGTTTATCCATTCATCTGTTGATGGACACCTGGATTGTTTCCAGCTTTTGGCAATGGTGAATAATGTGGCTATGAACATCGGTGTGCAGATGTCTGTTGGTGTCATTGTTCTCAGTTCTTCTGGGTATATACCCAGTAGTGGTATTGCAGGGTCACGTGGCAAGTCTATATTCAACTTCTTTAGGAACTGCCAAACAGTCCTCCATAGTGGTTGTACCATTCTGCATTCCCACCAACAGTGAAGAAGTGTTCCTATCTCTCCACATCCTCTCCAACACTTGTAGTTCTCTGTCTTTTTAATAGTGGCCATTCTGATAGGTGTGAAATGATATCTCATTGTAGTTTTGATTTGCATTTCCCTAATCATGAGTGATGTTGAGCATTTCTTCATGTGTTTTTTTGCCATTTGTATTTCTTCTTCAGAGAAATGTCTATTCAAGTCTTTTGCCAATTTTTTAACTGGGTCACTTGTTAAAGCAGTTTTAATGAGTTCTGGGAAATAAAATTTATATATTACTTCATTAATATTGTTTTTTTTTTTTTATTTTTTTTTTAAGATTTTATTTATTTACTTTATCCATTTTAAACCCCCCCTTCCCCATTTGCTGTTTTGTGTCCATTCGCTGGGCAATTCTCTGTGTGTGTTTCCTGCCATCTCCTCTCATCCTCCTCCTCCAGTCTTCACCAGGATTCGATCCTGGAGACCTCCAATGTAGGAGAGAGGTATTCTGCTGCCTGCGCCACCTCAGCTCCTGGCTTCTGGAGCTTTCAGAGCATCTTGTCTTGTCTCTCCTCTGTTACGTCATCATCCTGCTGCATGGCTCCCAGGGCCCGACAGCTCAGCTGCACACAGAGCCTGGCAGCCCATGCGCCTTCTATATATATGTATTTTTTTTTTTTTTTTACCTGGAGGTCCCGGGGATCGAACCCAGGTCCCTCCATATGGCAGACGGACGCCCAACCATTTGAGCCACATCCGCCCCCCCCATTAATATTGTTTTAAATTCAAATTTATCTTCAAGCATTCACTATTACTACTAAGTATAAGACTATTGAAAAATTGAAAGTATTGTTCTTAAATAATAGAGTAATAAAAGAGTTTTTCTGTGATGGGAGATGGGGGAGGAAGGTTCAAATTCACCTAAACAGTGAGCCAAGCATCCTATTAAAAAATCATTTAGCATTAAGCCCCTGAAAGTATGCTAGCATTTTTGGAACATTCAAAACATTTGTTTTCATGTATCTAAGGGATAATTGTCACAAATTCTGATCTCTTAATTTAAAATAATTTTGAGTTTTCTCTTCTTGTAGCTAAAAAATAACCAGTGTCTCAATTTGAAATTACACCCTCCTTAGTTAGCCTAGAGCTAATAAGTAGCAAAGATAAACAGGTCACATACTGGTGTGACTCTGGAGTTAGAACTGTATCAGATAGTTAATCTGAACAAAGCTTTTAAAACTTAGAAAACTGATTCTCCTTCAGTGAGTACTGATATATTTTCTGAATGGTAAAACAGTGCTACATATCAGTATAGCTGATAGGGTGGGTAAACATACCCCTAGCTGGTGTGTGTTCACTGCTCCACTGACCCAGAACCATCACTCTGTCTCTCAAGAAGCACTTTGGGTCAGCCAAGCCCAGGCTAGGTAACTCATATTATCCTTCCCTGTAAAATAGGCCTTAGACATTTCTGTGAACTCCTTTCATGTGCTGCTTTCTCCTCACTAGCTCTCGTAGATCATGCCAACCCTACAGCCAGTCACTAAGGTATATTCCCAGTCATTTTAGCCTCAACTCTTGTGTAAGTAAAGAACAGAAATCTACTCAAATTAGTTTAAATTAAAAGGGTGGGTCATGTGATAGTCAAGATCTCACAAAATCAATTATATTCAGGATTCATGGGAAATAAGGCTGTAAACTGTAAAGCTATCAGGGACTAAGGAATCTATATTCTCCCCTTTTCTTTCTCACTGGGTCCAAATGGTCTCTTCTCTTCCTTTCTGCTAGTATATCTACTTCATTTTCCTCATTCATTTAGCTGGTACATAATGCACATGTCTCCAAAATGGCAGCAGCTTCCAAGTCTATATGACCTTTTTTTTTTTTTTTTTTTTTGTAAAATGATATATAAATATATATGCATATATGTGTATTTGCTTACAAAAATGTTATTTATATATATATTATATACATATATTTTAAGAGGTGCTTAGATTACCTAAAATATTACACGGAACCCACTGGGATTCCCATGTTGCCCACCTCCCACACCTCCCACCACATCCCACACAAACATTTCCCACAGGCTGTAGATGTCTTTTCAATGTCTTGAGAGAGAAAGAAAGAGAAAGAGAGAGAGAGAGAGAGGAAGAGAGAGAATATGATTTAATCCAGGAAAGCCAATGAATGGACTAGTTTTACCTCAGGTGTCCACCTTTGATCTCTTTGATCCTGTCATCCTTGGTTGCAGGGCTCCCAGATGCACAAATCAACCTTGTTCATCATGGTGCTAAATTTACATACAACAAAAGAAAGAAAATGGAAGATAAAAAGCCAAACTAACAAACAGGGATATCGGTGGCACTTGAAAATAGTAACAATCACTACATTTTCATATTCCCTGGCATTTTCTCTTCAAATGTAGAAGCGGGCTATTCAGTGGGAAAGAGCTTAAAATAAACATTTTTGAAGGAGCAATGTGGCAATGTGGGTGGGGTGGTGCAATGAGCTAAAGGGATTATTGATTTCCTACACTTTGTATGTCTCTTCTTCTTTATTTTATTTTCACTAAAATGTAAACACTGAATTTCTAATTGCTTTCCTAGATATGTTAGAGAAGCATTTAATAAACTAAAACTTGTGAAAATATTTAGAAATTTCAAAAGGATCAAACCCTGAGTCGTGATTATAGAGTTTTAGAGCTGGAAGGGACCTTTTCTGCTCATTTATTTATATCCCTTAATTTTATGGAAGAATAAATAGAAGCACAGACCAGGGCAGCAGATAATTCAAGATATCCAAGGCCACACAGCTCACTGGAGTTGGACCTGGACTTGAATTCCTTTCACTTTGCTTCTAAATCCACTTAGATTACAAAAATCCTATTTAGCAAACAGCTTGCATTAACAGAAGAGACAAAATCTAATGGGACTATTTAAAGATTTTTCTCTTTTTGTATTTAATAATTTCAACAAAATTTGCACTGGATTGCTATATAAGCTTGAGTGTGTTGCTTAGTCTTTCAGGGACCCAGTTCTTTTGAGTCCCTATAATTTACTTTGTAATAATGAAGTAAATTCAAAACCATCAAAGAAGAATCACCTGACTAGATTACTGTAAAGGATTCTATACCTCTGGTATTTCAATGAGTTCGTTGTCACTATGACAATGTTTTTCTCATCTAACCTCCTTTATATTATTTATGAAATTTTATTATAATAGAATTTAGAATATTAGATCTGGAAGGAACCTTAAAAATTATGTTGTCCATCTTCCTATTTAACTTATACCATATTTTAGCTTTCTAATTATTGATATAACATAGTACTAAGGTGGCAAAAAGAAAGCAGAAAATCTGGGACTACATAAAATTAGGCACTTTTTGGTGAAGAAATGAAACTCACAGGAGCCTTCATCTTTAGCACATGAAGCTTTATTCATTTACATCATAATTTTTACATGAGTATTTGTGCAAGATAGATTTTAAAAATGAATGTGCATTACCTGAATCATAATCCTCACAGATGTGAAATGAGAAAGTGGCCATGTTTATGGTTTCCATTACAGCAAATGAAACCAACTTTTAGATGATTCTCCTACATTCATTATTAGCAGAGCACCGAATGTAAATAGACCTTAAATACATCATTAGTGTTGAAATTTTCTCTTGTAGAAAAATCTGAAAAGCCTACTGAAGTCTTACAATAAATTCTGAACATTCTTTATGCTAGTTGAAAACAAAAGGTTTATTTCTATAATATCTTCATTAAATATTTACAATGTTCTGATGGCCAAGGCGCCATTCAGCTATAAGAAAAGTGCTCTGAATTTTGTAAGCTAAAGCTCCATGTCAAACACTTCAGTTTTTTTCGTGTTTTAGTGACCATACACCTTCGAAAATTGAAAGGAATCTTTCAGGATAGTGATGAAAGGGACAGAATCCAGGCTATTTCTCATTGCCAAGAACATCACATTGTAGCCAATACATTTCTTTAGATGATAGGATGAGCCAAGTCCCAGGGTATCATTAAAGTATCTCTTAATAGATGGAACAAAGATTGCTTCTAAAAAGTGTTCATAGGGGGCGGAGGTGGCTCAACTGGTTGAGCGTCCGTCTACCATATGGAGGGACCCGGGTTCGATCCCCGGGACCTCCCGGTAAAATAAAAATAAATAAATAAAAAAAAAAAAAAAAAAAAAAAAGTGTTCATAAAGTCAAATTCCTAAATAGCTGAAAGAGAGAGAGAGAGGGAGAGAGGGAGAGAGGGAGAGAGAAAAGATACCTAAGATTTAAAAATATATATAATCTCAGGTTAGGAACAACATAACTGTCATCTCACTCCTGCCTCTTTGTCAATTCCAAACCTAGATTCTGAGCTATTTCCTATGCTGTGAACTTGAATTTCCAGGCAACAAAGATAATTAACAAGGAAGGAATAGTGTAGCTTCCCATTTTCACCTATGTTTAAAAGGTAGGAAGTGGTGTAAGAACTTAGATTAAGAGTCCACTAGTAGCCAAAGCTGTTTGCTTACAGTTTCAATTAATTCTTTCATTGGTCGTAGATTCATTATTTCCATTTTGGAGACCTGGACACCATGGGTTAGAGAAACTAAGTAATTTGCCGTCAAGCATAGGGTTAATAAGAATAAGACTGGGAAGAGAAAGTTAGTTCTAACCAGAAACAGAGCTTATGGGAGATAAATGTTTTCGCTTTGTAAGCAACTCACCAGCATCTTTCTTCTTGGCCTGGCCCAGTTTCCCCTATTATTAGCATCTTACATTGCTATGGTATATTTGTTACAATTAATGAACCAATGTTGATGCATTATTATTAAATAAAGTCCATACTTGATTTAGATTTCTTTAGTTGTTACTTAATGTCGTTTTTCTGTTTCAGGATTCCATCCAGGACATCACCTATTTAATAGTCATGCTTCCTTAGCAGTAGCAGTAGCTGAGGCAGTGCTGTGCATCTGCCAGGGATGAAGGCAGCTGCTAGAACAGAGAAGCTTTAATTTTCTAAAATAAAGTCCATAACCTGCCCAGTGTACTTTGGTTAGAATGCCAAAAAAAATTTAAGGTATAGTATTGAATTCCTCCTTTTATTAGCAGTTTCTCAGGAAATTCTCCATATGGAGGTGCTATAGCATGCGAAGCCCCTGAAAGGGAGCTGTTTTCTGATGAGCTCAAATATAAGCCTAACAGGTTTATTTTTGTGCTTTCAAATATTCACCTTATGGTACTTTCAATTAACAGGGCAATCAGTTTCTGAAGACTCAGAACTGGCTTTTATTAAAGATTTTTTTCTTTTCAGAGTGGTATATGAAAATTTAGATGTTAATTGAGTTTTGCTCATCTATTTAGATGTGTGAGTTAAGGGATATAAAATAAACCACTACATACACAAGATACAATAAATCTCTCAGGTTGAAGAACAAATAGCATAAAGTGTAATCAAAATAGTATACTCTATCACTTCAGGCCAGATGAGAGTTATTGAATGGATTAATAGGTTGGGAGATTGGATAAATCCTCAAATCCCTCCCACCTTCCACTCCACAAGAGAAACAAAGCAGGTATTTTGCAATACACATTTAAAGTGAAACTCTAATTATCATCTAGCAATCTCTTACCATATAATTCCTACCATCTACACAGCATTCTGCTTTGGTTTTTCTCTGCTCAAAAGAAACTCTTCAATATAGACTACTAAATGTTGATAATCAATTCCTTGGCTAGCTTACAAGATAGGAAAACAAAGCAAAAATGCAGGACAACAAACAAAACTTTTGATCTCTCATAAGAAATACTTGCAGCTACTTACCCCCAAAGGCCAGTATATATGACAGACAGCAAACCATAGAAACCACAGAAAAGCCTCTAGGCCCAAAGAGAACAAAGCCAGTCCTTTGCCCTCAATTTCTTACAGCAAGATAGACAATTTTGTGATTTTCTTAGAACATGCCTCCTTCTAGACCATGTTCTAGCTTCCTGGGACCCTGGAATTCCTTCCCTCAACAGCCCAGAACACGCACCAGAGTCTGCAGATGTCGCTTCCCCACATCCATCCTCCCTTTGGTGTACCAGTTCCCTGGTATACACCCCTTGCATGAACAGACTGGGGTGTCCACCTGAATAATTCAGGGCCCCTTTCTGGTGTGGGTTGGAGCAAGAGGTGGAAAGAGAAGGTTGGGGCAGCTAGTGGGAAGCAGCCTCCATTTGTACTCTTGTCCCAGACCCTGCAAATACTATTGGTACCCTTGCATGGGACGAGAGTGGGCTTAGTCCATTCCACAAGGACCAGGCCTACAATAGAAAGTTGTTGTTGCACACAAAAACCGAAACATGTTGCTCCCTCTTAGGGTACATATAAAAAGCAATTTTGCCAATAGCTCACACTTTCCTATGGAAGTCTCACATTTGAGTTCTCTGATGAATTTATACAATTGTCATAGAATACATTTTTATTTAAACTGTGGACTATTTACACATTGTGTATTATATGGAGAATAAGTTATTTCCCACTATGTTACTATTGCCCACCTATATGGTGTAGTTACTCAGAAGGGATACCTCTTTATCTCAGACACAATATAATGTAATATCATTTAAGTGAGCAAAGACCCCTGCTATATGCACACGGAAAGAAAGCTGGGGTACTCTATCTGACTAATGTCATGCTGCTTTTGAATTCTCTTCAGAGAATGTGGAGAAAGTCTTTCTTGTCCTCTGAACTTTAATATAGGCTGTCTCAAAGACTTTTTTCGTACTTCCTCAGATTCCCACTAATCTAACAGGGCTGGTTGCCCCGTCTCAGCCACGAACAGGGCTGGCTGACCTTCTGGGCCTGCATGGTTCTGCTTGTCTGGGATGTTGGTTCTTGGCTGCTGCTGTGCCAGCTACACATTCAGGGTTTTTGACTCCTCCTACCACTTCAGAACTTGGATGAACCATCACACTAAAAGGCATGGTATCTGACTTCCCAAATGGCTGCCCAAAGGTCTGGATGATGCCACGTAGAGGGCTGGGGTGTTAACTACAAATGAGATGAACTTTGCCCGATAGAACCAGGAAACGGGAGGGAGCCTGGCAGATGAATCACTCTCCCTCCTCCCTCTCATTGACTGGCTGCTCTACCCAGGCTACCCTTGCACTGCTTCCCATCCTTTCTTGCTTCTTCTCCCTCTCCCTGCCCTGGGTTACACCTACCAAATAAAGCAACAGCATTCAATCTGCTTCTTGAACCAAGCTAAAAGCCGGCCCACTATATGAATCAGAAAAGATAAAATCCCAAGGGTATGTATTGTACAAACCCAGATGGTTTTAGGAATAACTAATAAAGACCTATTTTCATGCCAATATTTGTAAATTACATGCATAATAAATGATTGCTTCCATGTGATTTGGGAGGCACTATAGTGCTTGGGTATAAATTTCATCTCTTTTTCCCACAGACTCCTACCACTCTTCCCCTATAAGATAATTAATCAAGAATTTATTGCTAATCTAGTATATCCTCAGCTTGATGAAATGTTTAAATCATTCTAAGGGTAAGATGCTTCTGTCCTCTGTCCTCATAATATAGTTATTATGAGGGAAATCATTTGCAAGTACTAAATTGTGTGGTCTAGATTAAAGCACTGTGTTACAGAGAAATGGGGAAATAAATGAAAGTCTCCAACTTCTAGGAAGATTGCATAATGGAGATGAGACTTTTGAATGGGGTTTTAAAGAATGGATAGTTTCTGACTTGATAGGAGAGAGACAGAAAAGTCTCCTATGATAGTTTCAAACCTCAGCCAAGGTATGAAGAGAAGATTGGCTATTTCTGCCTTCTTAACAGAATCCCTGATGCTCACAGATCCCCTGAAGCTCACCTATAGAATTTAGGTTAATCTATAATATAAAAGAGCTTCATGATTTGACAATTATCTTAAAACAACAACAAAAGAAAGCTGAATCTAAACTTCAAATCCAGGTCTCCAAATAAAAAAAATTCTCAGAAGGCCCTCTAAGTTGTATTAATAAAAATAAACATATCTAATGGAAAGGGGCCTTCTTGATAACTATGCCTAGACAGTAAGTAAATTAATACATATTAAGCAGAATAGTCATACTACAAGATAATTTATGCAAGAATGAGATTGAGATAAAAATAATTCACTTTAGAGCACTATTGAATTATAGGATGTCCTGGGAATAAGTGAATTAAGCTATGGCAAAAGATAATCTAGGCCCTTATTTAACATTCAAAAGTCTGTAACCTGTAAATTTTTGTTGATCTGGGAGCCAGATTCAAGAACTTAATTAACCTGAAGACAGAACTCACAATTCAGCATAAGAAGTTCTACCTGAATTTAAAGCATTGATTTCAATACAATTATGAAACTTAAAAAAGCAATTTATGAAGGGAAGGAAAATAGAAAATTAGGCAAAATTCCTGACAACTCTGAAAAACTCCTGTTAAGGGGACAAATGTTCTCAGACTATCCATAAGCTACAAATTTCTCCTCTCTCTTCTTGAGTGAAACTAAAATTCCAAAAATTCAGTATATGATGTATATACTGGTGAACTGATATGATGAAATAATTGGCTTAAAAATGCCCCAGGGGGAAAAATCAAGTTGGAGGGGACTGGACAGAAGGATGAATGATAGGTGATAAGTCATAGAGGTTCCTATTCTCTCTCTTTTGTACATATTTGAAATTTTCATGATATAAATTTTTAAAATAAAATCCAGTATATTATCTCTAGATGGTACCTGAAAAATCAGATCTCAATTTTTTCTATTTGTTTTCTTCAAGGTTTTTTTTTTGTTCTTGTTTTTTTTTTTTTTTTGAGGTACCGGGGATTGAACCAGGACCTCATATGTAGGAAGCCGGTGCTCAACCAATGAGCCACATCGGCTTCCTTTTCATTTTTTTGTTTGTTGTTTGTTTTTGTTTTCTCAGGTGGCATGGGGAACAGAACCTGGGACTTCCCATGTGGGAGGCAGGCACTCAACTGCTTGAGCCACATCTGCTCCCAAGGGTTTTATAAACATACATTAAATATTATGATATACATTATTATTAAATTTCATCTAACAAATATGTCCTGTTCCTAGGGGCAAGTGAGGAGAGGAAAGGGATGGATTTGGCAGGAGGAGTGGCAGGGGCAGATTTGGACAAAAGGAAAACAAGATTCAGATGTTTTGAGAAAGACAGTTCACAGGAGTTGGTAACTGATTAAATAAAGAGAGGTTTATTTACGTTTTCAATTTACAGGAGAGGTAATTGATTAAATAAAGAGGAGTTGAAGTTTCAGGCTGGGGTTGGGAGGGGTAATGAGAAAAAGAGTGTTGGTTTGGCATGAGCTGAGTTTGAGACATCTGAAGGATATTTTGCCCAAGGAACATATTTCAAATTTTTTATTTTGAAATAAAATATCATGATCTTTTTTTATATATGAATGATACCTTGATATTTTCAGAGATATCCTTCCTTTAAGTGGGTTTGTTTGCAGTCTCCTATGGACAGCCTCAGGCAAGACTGAAGAGCCTCTGGTTAGTGTCATATAGCTGAGAAAATATTGTTTTCAGGATTAAGAAATTAAAATTTAATTTACATTTAATCATAAAAACAAAAATAAAAATTACCAAACCTTGATTGCATTGATATTTCGTAATAGAGTGTCTTACCATCAGTTACTATCATTTCCACAGATTAAAGTTAAAATTGTTCTCTCCTCATTGTAAGTTGAGTAATTTGACCAAAGTCTAATTGCTAAACACTGGCAAAGTCCAAGTTAAAACTCCACGTCTTTAATTCCATATCCCTTTTGCTTTATTCTTTTTTTTTTTAATTTCCAGAGCAGTTATAAATAACAAAAACATATTCATGAAAGAACCAGTAGCATATTCCTACAAGATTTCTCAAGCTTCACCTAACAGAGAAGGGAGCTACCCACCCTTCCCCCTTGTACCTTCACTGAGTTCTTCTAGTTACAGTATATCTGTCTACATTTGTTATTTCTCTTCAGTTCATTAGCCATCATCTGCTAGAATAAACAAAGGAATTTCAGTAGATTATTTTCATGTATGGATATATGTATGGTAGATTCCTCTTCACTCCATTCTCAGGACAAATTCTCAGGCACCCTTCCTGCCTTCCCTACAGAGAGATTTTTGCAAATATTTGATTCATTATTATTAGATTAAACATAAATTTTGACTTTTCAGATTAGATTCCCTTTTTAGTCTTAATTTAGTTTCCATGGAAAAGTGTGCATTAATGTCTTTCAAAAATTAAATTTGTTCTTTATCTGAAGAGCTGACACCACAAGGGGAGGGATTCCTTCAGTTTTCCACAAGCTACTTCATTCCTAACCTAAAGAGGTCACTCCTAAAAGTAAATATAGCCATTTAAAAAAAAAATTTTTTTTTTTTTTTACGTACCGGAATCAGGGATTGACCTGGTATGTGGGAAGTTCCCCTGAGTTGGTTTTTTTCATTTGGTTGCTTGTTGTTGTTTTTTTGTTTGTCTGATTTTAGGAGGCATCAGGAACCGAACTCAGGACTTCCCGTGTGGGAAGCGCCACATCTGCTCCCCGCCATTTATTTCTTGCATTTGCTCTGCCTAGGTTCTTCTGGGACTGCTGGTTAAGAGTCCAATCTAAGGCTAGCTAAGATTACATTCCTTTGCGGTTGTAGACAATTCTATTCTTAAAATTAGCTTTGAGAACTTATCTTCCAATCTGGCCGTGTGAAAGAGTATAATGAGAGATGGCTGTGCACCTGCATAAGGTACCAATTGATCTAGTGTCACGGGAAAGAGTGAGGGGAGCATGACCTTTAAACACAGTGAACCCACTCCACAGTAAACTTGACCTAACTGGGGGTTTCCAGCTCTGACCAATCATATCATAAACCCAGGGCTTGGGTTGGGAGCAGACAGGAAAGAAACTGAAGAGAGAGGAGCAGAGACCTCATCTTTCCTACACCTAAGGAAACAGAACACAATAAGGTTTCGGTGAGGCTGGAGGCCCATAGGTGACAGGATGGGGGATAAAGTTTGAATGCCAGGACTGGGTAGGACCATGGAGTGGGATTCCTGAACATCAAGGAGAAGCATGAGGGATGGGATCTCTGGTAGAAAGTGATGCTGCAAGGGAGAAATAGCGGCACCAAAGACAAGTGTTACTGGGATTTTACCTAGGGTAGGTCCTAAAGCATCCATTATCCTTGACTTAAATAACACATAGCAATGCAAGATCTAGATCTGATTTACTCCACTGACATTTTGAGTTACTCAGTAAAATATAGTTATAAAATATTCAAGAAGCAAAACGCAAAACAGGTCAAATTGCATTTTATCATACTTGATGCTTTTACTAGGATGCCTGAAAGTAAACTTTTAAAGGAGGAATGTAAATGATCTTGGGGATAAAACCATTTTTGTATATGATCTGCTAGAAGGTATTGATCAATCAACAAAAGTATTTATTGAACTGAGTTAAGAAGGTGGGTATATGGATTAGACTAATTCTTGCCTCAATAATAATTCTGTACTAATGATCATTTTTTGGTAAACACTCAGAAATCACCTATTTAATTAATTCTGCTGTTTTCCTTTGCCCAGGATTCATATTAAAATCACACTTCCTTAGCACTGACACTTTTTTTAAAAAGATTTATTTATTTATTTATTTCTCCCCGCCCCTCCCCTCGTTGTTTTGTGCTCGCTGTCTGCTCTCTGTGTGTTCTTCTGTGTCTGCTTGTCTTCTCTTTAGGTGGCACTGGGAACCGATCCTGAGACCTTCTGGAGTGGGAGAGAGGCACTCAATCTCTTGCGCCACCTCAGCTCCCTGGTCTGCTATGTCTCTTATTGTCTCTCTTTTGTGTCTCTTTTTGTTGTGTCAGCCTGCTGCACCAGTACTCTTGTGCGGGACAGCTCACCACGTGGGCCAGCTTGTCTTTCACCAGGAGGCCCTGGGAATCAAACCCTGAACCTCCTATATGGTAGTCGGGAGCCCAATTGCTTGAGCCACATCCACTTCCCAAGCACTGACATTCTTTAATTTTGTTCTCTTCCTATTCTCTTGATCTATCTGTCTTTAATCTTTTTATATGAAGATCTGACTTTAAAGTAATTGACATAATTTCTTCTTTTACAAACCCACTTGCAAATTATCTGGTGGGTACATTTTTCTTATCCAAATTCAGGAAAATTAGATTTATTATAAAACTGATATTTTGAGGGGAGCAGATGTGGCTCAAGTGGTTAGGCATCCGCCTCCCACATGGGAGGTCCTGAGTTAGGTCCCAGTGCCTCCTAAAGAAAAAACAAAACAGACGAGCAAAAAAAAAAAAAAAAAAAAAAAAAAAAAGAGTAGACTAACAAAAACAATGAGTGCAAACAATGAGCAAAAACAACAAGCAAAACAGCAAGCAAACAGACGAGGGAGCCATCTCTGGGGAGGGGGTGGGAAGTATAAATAATTAAAAAAAAAAAAAAAAAAAACCCTGATATTTTGAAAGTAGAATAATACCTTTTGGAAAGTTAAAACTTTAATTTTGATTTTGCTGAGATATGAACCAATAAAAATGTTCTGAGGAACATCAGTGGTGCTAAAGTATAATTTTCAAAAAGTTAGAAACAAAATTTTCTATAAATATAAAATGAAGATACATCAAAGATTTCATCAGCTCAATAATTTATGAAGGAATCAGTAAGATATTAAGATCAGTTCAAAGGAGACTTTGAAGAGCCTGTTCATATCAATAACTATTTGAGTTGTAGTAATAAATATATGTACATACAGTCAGGATGGCTGAAATGAATTTGTGAATAGATGCAAGATTGGTTAATATTTCATAGGGCAATAAAATACAATGTTTATGTGGAGCAAGTGTAGCTCAGTGGTTGAGCGCATGCTTTACATGTACAAGGTCCTGGGTTCAATACCCTTTTAAAAAAAAACACGTTTGCTCTATCCCTGGAGATCCACCATCTGGGAAATGGGAAATAGATGCCTCTACAACATTCTCCCTTCAGTAACATCTCACTAAATGCATCCCTCTTACTCTCCCCTCAACCCCCTACACACACCATATACTATGCACCATGTAGGGTGTATCAGAATGGACATAGGGTATATCAGAATGTGGAGAGGCAAACCTATATAGTCTGTAAAAAGCCTCTCCTCCATGCTGCTTCTCTGCAGACCCCATATAATGATATACCTCATCAGGAGAATGTGCCTTACCCCATCCTTGAAAATCATTCAACATCTTCTTCCCATCAATAAAACTCATTTTCCCTTTTTCCATTCTTACTGCATTTATAAAAAGTTAGACTTGCTATTTTGATAAATTAAGAAGTTAAGTGTATTACATTTTCTGGAAAACATATTTTTGTTTTATTGGGAGCCTTCATTGCCTTAATTCAAAGAAGTTACAAGTATAGAAATTTCAGTCAGGATGGCAAGTGGTGAAGGAGCTAAGTTTTGACATTTAGTCAACAAATATTTCTTAAGTAGCTGGTAAGTGAAAGGCACTATGTATTAGGAGCTGTGAAAGAAATCAAGTTGCTTGAGACTTGGTCCAATTTCACAAATTGGAAAGTGAAATAAAACATTTATACAAATACATATAATGCAAGATATGTTCTCTTTTTCAAATATTAGAAATTATTTATAATGAAAGTTAAGTGATCAATAAGGAAAATTTTGAACAAAAGTATGAAAAACATTATCCAGAGTTCCAACACCAAAGTGGAAAGTTAAAACTTTAATTTTGATCTTTTCAAAATATGAACCAATAAAAATGGGGGAGAAAATGTGGCTCAAGTGGTTGAGCACCTGCTTCCCACATGGGAGGTACTAGGTTCGGTCCCTGGTGCCTCCTAAAAACAAAAACAAACAACAAGCAAACAAATGAAAAAACTAAGGGGAGCTGATGTGGCTCAGTGGTTAAGCGCCAGTTTCCCACTTTTGAGGTCCTAGCTTCAATACCCGGCCCTGGTACCTAAAAAAGAAAAAAAGAAAAAAGTTCCTAGAAGCATTTTAACATTTTAGAGAAATTATTAATATTTTATTAATATTTTAGAGAAACCATTATTAATATTTTAGACACATTTCTTCCAGTTCATGTTTTTGAGGCTCGCCTTTTTTTTGATATAGTTATCATCTTAATAAATATAAGATTTTGCATCCTGTTTTTTAAACTTAGTATTATATTTCAAGTCCTTTGAATGGCTTAGTAGATATCTGTTAACTTTTGTTTGTCAAGCAGCCTGTATTTTGAAAACTGCGTCTTCCCTAAGCTAAGAGATTATGGTTGGCCAATCACGGTACCCCACTCTTCTGGAAATAGAGATTGGTTTACAAGCAGTCTCCTGGCCTAAGCTGGGCCAACCCTGCTTTGGGAGATTAATATAGTTGCTCAAAGACCTCTAAGAGGTCTCCAAACTGCCAGGGGCCATACTGCCCACCACATGCAGAAAACTTGTAAGAATAAAGCCAGTTAGAAGGAAAGGAGTAGAGAAAGAGAGATTCCTGAGGAGATTGTTTAAGCATCTGGATATAGCTGTGCCAAAACCAATTCAGAACTGAAACTCTATTAATTTGGGAGGAAAAACATTTTCTTTAATTGTTTAAAATAAGTCAAGTGGGCTTTCTGTCATTTGCAACAATAAAAAGTTCTGACAAGATACTCGTAAATTCATCATAATTTAAAACTATTTGGTTTTATGCACAAAAACCCTATTTATAGCAAGGGTAATAAATTTGGTCAAAACAGTAAAAAAGATTCCATATTAGAATTTGCAAAATTTTCTCCCATTAACTTTCCATAATATTTTCTTCTTTCCTTGCTTCTTTCATCTTATTCTCCTTCCATGTTTATTCTCACTAAACAAACTTTTATTGATTGATTATTTACCATGTGCTAGTCACAGTGCTAAGTGCTGACATATAATAGTGAATAAAGGGAAGCAGCTGAGGCTCAATTGGTTGGGCTCCCATTTACAATATGGGAGGCCTCCTGGCGAAGGCAAGCCGGCCCGTGCGGCATGGTGAGCTGATGACCCGTGCAGTGAGCTGACGCAGCAAGATGATGCAACAAAGGGAGACAAGCAGACACAGAAAAACCCAAAGCAAATGGACACAGCGAGCACAAACAGCAAGGGGGGGATAAATAAATAAAAATAAATCTTAAAAAAAAAAAAAATAGTGAATAAAACAGTCTTGGTCCCTGCCTTCATGGAGCTTGTGGTTGCACAGACTTTCTTCTTTCCACATTATACAGCACTGTACAGTACAGCACTGGTATGGGAGCATTCATTTATTGTTTTATTTTTATTTTTTAACTTTATTTTATACATTTAATAATTGAAAATATAAACAATTAAAAACTAAAAAGAAAACAGTTGAATGAGAACATACATTTCTCAATTAAATGTGCTGGATACATATAAATTTTTTTTGGGATCATATATGTTATACAATATATTTGGTTCATAGTAACGCAATCATACAGTATATTTGTCCTTTTGTGTCTGGCTTGCTTCGCTCAACATGTCTCCAGTTTTATCCATGTTGTCATATGCTTTACGACTTCATTTCTTCTTACAGCTGCATAATATTCCATCATGTGAATAGACCACAGTTTGTTTATCCATTCATCTATTGATGGTCACCTGGATTGTTTCCAACCTTTGGTAATGGTGAATAATGTTGCTATGAACATCAGTGTGCAGATGTCTGTTCGTGTCACTGCTCTCAGTTCTTCTGGGTTTATACCCAGTAGTGGTATTGCAGGGTCACGTGGCAAGTCTATATTCAACTTCTTTAGGAACTGCCAAACAGTCCTCCACAGTGGCTGTGGTAGCATTCATTTAGATTCATAGTTGGAAATACTTTTTCAAACAACAGATGATATTAATATACTAATACTATTTTTTAAAAACCTTTCTATCATCCTGAGATATCCAATAATTATTGTGTAGGTATTATCCAAACAATGTAAGTCAAATAATGATAGAAGCCTTTAAAATTTTTGAATGCTCTAAGTATTTAGACATTATATAACCTGTTCACTTTTTGGCTTTCAAACATATACATGCCTTAAGTTTCCATTCTTTTTTTATTAGACACTAAATCATTTTCCATATATTAAAAAGGATCATAGTGATAAAATCAGTGCACAGGGAAATGCCACAGGTACAGTTTATCTGGCAAATGGAAATAAGTAAAGTGAACGTTATTTATGGAAGATTATCCCAAGTTATTTGCATTCACTCTTAGAATAATGTATAGGCATTTGAAAATATTTTGACTAACATAAAAGAGGACTTAACCTCCTAGATAAACCTTATGGAATATTTTTGGAATGAAATACCAAAACATATCAGTAAGGTGATGATAAATATATTTGAAAAGAACAAATTTTATAACTGAAGCCATTACAGAAAAACTCTTTCTAGAAGTAAAGGTAGATTGCAACTCCTTTCACAGGAGGGTTAAAGAATATTTAGGGCACATTTGGCTTTCCTGCTAAGCAGGATGGCCCTCCAAAGAAGGAGTCCTGCTTCCCAGCCTCCCAGACAGGGTGTGTGCACACGACAGCAGAGGAGTCAGGATAGGAGGGGCTCTTCTGACAGACTGCAGGACCCCTTGGACACGGTGACTTCCTCGTGTTTTCTGGCGAGGGAACAGCGGGTCTGATATTTGGGCTTGCAGGACAACAGAAGTGCATGGGCCAGTTGTGTGTCCTCTTACCTCAGGTGGTCTAGAAGAGATGGCCATTAGAGTCGCCCCCTAATGGAGTTCACAGGGTATAGACTCTTAACCAAGGGTAACCAGGGATTCCAGGGCTCGCCTGTCTAGACACCAGTAACACATCAATTATTTCTAAATAGTTAGATGAAAGCCAGTCTCACCTTATTTCAAACATAGCTTCGATAATGATTTTTAACCTTGACTGCACATTAGAATCAGTTGGGAGCTTTTTAAAGTCCTGATGTTCAGGCTGTACCCCAGACCAAGCAAATCGGAATCTTTGGGGGAGGGACCCAGACACCAGTGGGTTTTAAAGCTCCGCAGGTGATTTAAATAGTCAGTCAAGGCTGAGAACCCCTGTAATAGAATCTAAAATCCAACATCTGTATTATAATCAAGTTGTAACACCTAACTCTTAAAAAAAGGCTTACAGGCTTTACTTGCTTTAGGGGAGGGGCTGCTCTGGTGATCAAAGAAATAAAGACTTGTTGACGTAGTGGCACTTGCTTGGAGGATCCCTGAGAGAAGACTGTCTTGGGGGCTCCTTATGAAGATCTCATGATATCTTTTTTTATCCCCTTTTTTGGGTAATATTTTTGCTGGATTTTCTGTAGGTTCTTGGCAATGTTACCAAAAAAGAATTTGAAGTACATGCCGGTTCAGTTAGCCCAGTGGTTTATTAAGAAAATGAGAGAAGAGAAATGGGAGAAAATAACAGATTATGGGTCCCAGGTATACTTGCAGGTTGGTCCAGGTAGAGAGGAAAAGGGCTAAAAAGTATAAAAAGGGTTAAAAGGGGGGGGGGAGGGGCTGATTTACAGACTACAAATCCCCATTACAGATTACAAATCCCCAGGTCTACTTGCTTGGTGGTCCAGGCCAGGAGAGAAAGGGTAGGGGGAAAAGAAAAAAAGGGTTGATTTAACGTCTTTGCTTGCTTTTTAAACCATTAATTACCCCTTCCCTTGTTAATGCCTGGGGGGGAAAGAGTCCCGGCTATTTGCAGTTTTGATTGGTTACCCCACCCGTCAATTGCCTGGAGGGACCCAATGACAAGGGCTTTTCCTTGATCCTGGATGAAATCCCGTTCCCAATGGGGGTTCTCGCCGGTTTCATCCAGCAACGATCTTGTGTAGTTTCCATGGCCACGTGTTTCACTGCCGTGGTGTTTTGCCAGGTCCAGATTCGTCTTTTTTATTCCCTAATCTAACCTACCTCAATATTGCTTCTGTGTTTATTCGCACTTTTTGCACTTCATGGGGTATGTTTACACATACATGTTGTGTGTATGTGTTTGTGTGCTGAGACAGAACAAAGCGATTTCGAGGATATTCCTCAGGAGAAAGTGTCACCCTTACTCGCCTTGGGTTGCTTTGTATTTCCACCAAAACAGGAATCAAAATGGGGAGCCATAACTGAAGGGGAGCTCCAAATTTTCAAACCACGACTGTTCTCAATGCCTCCGGTTTTTCCATAAACCTGTAGGACAAGAGAGATCAGTTTGCTAATTGGGAGTTTTCTAATAGAAATGCAAAATAGGTTAAGGGCTTTGCTAAGAAGGACTTTATCCCACCCACCCCCAATACTAGATAAGGAATTAAATCAAGATCCCCATGGTACCTTAAGGCAGCCCTGAGAAAGCCTTTACTTTTTAAACACTCAGAAAAAGAGCTGGTAAAAGGCAAGATATGATTCATCATTAAACTAAAGATACTTCTTTGAAGACTCCACTTGAGAAATATCAGGCCTCTAATCCAATATATCCCTGTTCCCACATTCTCTCCCTGCCCAATACATGCATGGCTTTTGCTGTTTTTTTCTTTTTTTTAAGCGTTATGGTTTAGAAAATCCACGGATGTTTAGTTAACTATCACCAACTTTCATTCTTTTCATGGGACTTCTGTATTTCAGTGTAGAGTGGAAAAGGGAGCACGGACCTTCATATCAGAAGCATCTAGATTTGAATTTCTGCTCTGTAACTACAGCAAATTTATTTAACTTTTCAGAACTTCAGTTTCTTTGTAAAATAGGCACAGGGTTGCTCTAGGGAGAGTGTAATTATATGTGAAGTTTGAGGTACACGATGGGGAACCAATAATTGGTAATGTTTAATGTTAAAGTTTTAATACTTTTTTTAAAACCTGAAGGTTTTTTCCCATCTTATACTTTCCAGTAATAATCCATCACTACTGAGTTCCTGCACTTGACTGCAAGCTCCATGAAAACAAGAATTCCTTTAATCTAATTCAGTGCCTGGGTTAGGAGAGATGCTCAATAAATATTTGCTGGTTGAATGTATATGTCTGAGGTTGAACAACGTGCTCAAAATCTATCACATGAAGAAATATGGTTACTGTGATATGAAAGAATTTTGGGACTCATGTTATTGATGGATATGGTAAGTCACAAGGATAAAATCTCATGTTATTAAATTGAAAACATTAACCTCTTCCCCATTATTTTCTGTTTTTCTTCTTTGGACTAATGCTATAGCATAGCAATTAAAAGCATGGGCTCTGGAGTTTTACCACCTGGATTTGAATCCAGACTCCATTACTTACTCACTATGCAGAAATAAACTAACCACTCTGTTCCTCAGTTTTCACATCTGTAAAAATGGGGATGATGATGATAATAAAACCCATTGCACAGAGCTGTTGTGACAGTTAAGTGAGCAAATACATGACTAAGTGCTTAGCGGTTGGCACACAGTATAGTCAGCTCTTCTTCTCACTCCTCCCCTGGGTCAGGCCTATGCTGGCTATTCCATCATCCTTCTATTCCCAGGGTTAGGAGGAATTGTCTCTTTTGGCCCCTGGATCCTGGAGAAGTGGGCATTTTCCTGACTTTGCTAGAGTTTACTGGGTTTGCCTGCCAGTGATGAGACTGCAGTTTTCCCAGCCACCTGACTGGCTGCTTCACAAGCTTATCCTAAAATCGCTCACCTCTTCTTCCTGGTTAAAAACATTCACCCTCCGATCACTTTCCCTGAAGTGAGCTTCCCATCAGCAAGCATCCTCTTTCCTTATGCTCCTGCCCTCCCTCCTTGCTGGGGCCCTTCTACCCTAAATTAGCGTTTTCTAGCTTCTCTACACTTCCCCTCTACAGCTATGGTTTCTTTTTACCCTTTCACAATCTTCTCTCTCCATGTCCTTGGTATGGTATGCATAAACACATAAAAAGATGGGAGAAAACATGGGTAGTGTCAAGTGGCAGAAGCTGGGATTCCTAATCAGTTCCTCCTTTTTCCCTTCTGAGGATTATTACTGTATGAGACTGTCATCCTCCACCAGTAGCAGCCTCTAACTGGTATTTGCCTCCCTGCAGGAAGAAACACTAAAAGGAGGGTAATTTGCTCCTGGCCTTCTCTCTAGGTTTCCCAAAATCAAAGCCACATATCCTTTCATTACAAGTCTTGAAATGGGCTCTGCTTCTGTACAATTTCCTCATTCACTAGGCTGAACATCTGTAAATTCATTTAACTTTTAGAAGGAAAGAAAGGGAGGAATCCTCATCAAAATATGAGCAAACCAAATCCAACATATTAAAAGGATTATATGCTCTGATCAAATGGGATATATCCTAGGAATACAACGGTGGTTCAACATAAGAAAATCAATCAATGTAATACTCCATGTTAATAGAATGAAGGGGAAAAAAAGATCATCTCAATTGATGCAGAAAAAGCATTTGACAAAATCCAACATGCTTTCATGTTTAGAAAAAACAACACTGGGGAGCAGATGTGGCTCAAGTGGTTGAGCACTTGCTTCCTGCATAGCAGGTCCTGGGTTCAGTTCCTGGTACCTCCTAAAATAAATAAATAAATAACAAGCAAACAAACAAAAAAACTAACTCAGAGGAACCGATGTGGCTCAGTTGAGCACAGGCTTCTGGAATAAGAGGTCCTGGTTTCAATCCCTGGTGGCCCCAGTACCTAAAAAAAAAAAACCACTCAGAAAAATAGGAATTGAAGGAAGCTTCCTTATCATGCTAAGGGCATTTATGAAAAACCCACAGCTAAAATCATAGTCAATGGTGAAAACTGAAAGCTTTCTCCCTGAGATCAGGAACAAAACAAGGATGCTCGTTTTCACCACCACTATTTAACATTGTACTGGAAGTTCTACGCAGAGCAATTAGGCAAGAAAAAGAAGTGAAAAGCATCCAAATTGGAAAGGAAGCAGTAAAACTATCTCTATTTGCAGATGACATGATCCTATATATAGAAAATTCCAAAGAATCTATAAGAAAACTAGTATAACTAATAAACAAATTCAGCATAGTTGCAAGGTCAACACGCAAAAATCCATTATGTTTCTATATACCAGCAATGAATAATCCAAAAGGGCAATTAAGGAAATAATTCCATTTATAAGAGCACATAAAATAATAAAATACCTGGGATAAATTTGGCCAAAAAGGAGAATATCTTAGTTTCAAAGCAGCTATGACAAATACCACATGATGGGTTGACTTAAACAACAGGAATTTATAGACTTATGATTTCAGTGGCTAGAAGGCTCACTTCCTCCTGTGGTGTGTAGCATTCTGGCTGGATGGCAATCCTTGGGGTTTGTCCTCTCCTTTCTCTTCTAGGTTCCATTGACTTCCAGCTTGTAGCTCTTCCCATGGCTTTTTTCCTATAAGTCCTCCAGTAATAGGATTAAGACACATCCTGATTCAGCTGGCTACAACTTAACTAAAAATAACATCTTCAAAAGGTCCTTTTACAATAGATTTATACCCAGAGGAAAGATTAAGAATTTGTTTTTTTTTCCCTTGGGTACCTAACTCAATCTGCCACAGTAAAAAGACTTGTACACTGAAAACTATAAAATATTGCTGAAAGAAATTAAAGAAGACCTAAATGAATGGAAAGACATCACATGTTCATGGATTGGAAGACATAATATTGTTAGATGTCAATACTGCCCCAAACAAACTACAGATTCAACACAGTCCTGATAAAAATTCCAGCAGCCTTTCTGCAGAAATGGAAAAGCTGATTCTCAAATTCATATGGATTTGCAAGAAGCCTTAAATAGTATAAACTATCTTGAAAAATAAAAACTAAATCAGAGGAGTCACACTTCCTGATTCCAAAACTTACTACAAAGCTACAGTAATAAAAGCTGTGGTACTAGCTTAAGGATAGGCATATAGACCAATGGAATAAAATCAAGTGTCCAGAAATCAACTGACAGAAATCTCAATATTGTGAGGAGAGTGGATGTAGATCAAATGATTGAGCACCTGCTTCCATGTACAAGGTCCCTGGTTCAATCCCTGGTACCTCCTAAAATATGTAGATTTTAAATAGATTTTAAAATAAAAATTGCCTCATGCAACTATGGGATTGGGCAAGTCCAAATTCTGTAGGGCAGGCCACAAGCTGGGAACTCTGATGAAGGTTTCTGATGAATTCCCAAGGAGAAGCTGGCTGGTTGAAGTTGAGATTGAAATTCTCTCTTTTGATGTTGAAATCATCACTTCTTCTTTTAAAACCTTCAACTGATTGGATGAGACTTCTCTCACTGTTAAAGTCAATCTCCTCAGTTGATTGTAGATGTAATCATCCATAGATGCATCAACTTAATGATGATTTAAATCAATGAAATATCCTCACAGTAACAATCAGGCCAGTGCTTGCTTGACTAAACAACTGGACAGCGTAACCTGACCAAGTTGACACATGAACTTAACCATCACAACGACCAACTGATTTTTGATAAGGGTGGGCCAATTGATTTTCAAGAAGGGTACCAAGTCCACTCAATGAGGAAAGAATAGTCTCTTCAAAAAATTGTGCTGGGAAAGTTGGATTTCTACATGCAAAAGAATGAAAATGGACCCCTACCTGACACCATGTACAAAAATTAACTCAATATAGGTCAATTACCTATATGTAAGAGCTAAAACTATAAAACTGAGAAGAAAACATAGGGGAATATCTTTAGGACCTTGTATTTGGCAATAGATTCTTAGATATAACACCAAAGCACAGGTAAGGTGGATTGAATTGTGTACCACAGTTAAGACATGTTCTTGGTCGTGGTCCATATTCTGATAGGTATGGACCCATTGCAAATAAAATCTTTTCAAGATGTCACTTCAATTAAGGTATGGCCCAGCTGAATGAGATTGGGCTTTAATCTGGAATACTGGAGTTCTTTATAAGAAGAGTAAAAGTCAAACAGAGAAAAGTCATGGGGAACAGCCAGAAGTAGAACCAGAAGAGAAAGAAAAACTATGAACTGTGGTCTATGGTTGGTGGCAAGGCTCCAGGATGTGTAAGTTCATTGAGGGTGGTGGGCCACACTTGTGGGAGATGTTTGTGTGGGATGTGGTGGGAGGTGTGGGAGGTGGGCAACATGGGAATCCCAGTGGGTTCCGTGTAATATTTTGGGTAATCTAAGCACCTCTTAAAATATATATATAAATAACATTTTTGTAAGCAAATACACATATATGCATATATATTTATATAGCATTTTGCAAATGTTTGTATGTATTGTGAGAATTTTGATTTTTAGCCACAATAAAAATAAATTAAAAAAACAAACAAACAAAAAACTATGCTGCCACGTACATTACCTTGTAACAGAAAAGCCAAGGACCAAGGATCATCAGCAGCCAATCCCAGAATGCCACAGACTTCTGGAAGAAAATATCTTCTTGTTGATGGACTTCTTTATATATATATTTTTTATGGTCAAAAAACTTATATTTAGAATTAGCCAGCTGCACTCAGTTTAGATGATCCTAATTTTGTTGGCAACATTCAAAGCATCATAGTCAGGTGCCAGACGAACATATGCCTTCTTCTCTCCAGCAGGCCTGATCAGTGTGTTGACCTTGGCCACATCAATGTCATAGAGCTTCTTCACAGCTTGTTTGATCTGGTGTTTGTTGGCCTTGACATCCACAATGAACACAAGTGTGTTGTTGTCTTCAATCTTCTTCATGGCTGACTCAGTGGTCAGAGGGAACTTGATGATGGCATAGTGGTCAAGCTTGTTTCTCCTGGGGGGCGCTTTTCCGAGGATATTTGGGCTGTCTCCTGAGACGCAGCGTCTTAGGCCGCCAGAAGGTGGGTGACATGCGGATCTTCTTTTTTTTTGTGGCTGTGGACGCCTTTCAGTACTGCCTTCTTGGCTTTCAAAGCTTTTGCTTTGGCTTCCGTTTTGGGAGGGGCAAGCGCTTCCTTCTTCGCTTTCGGCGCCATCTTCGTGAAAAGGTGTTGATGGACTTCTAACCTCAAGACTGTGAACCAATACAGTTCACATTATTTAAGCCAACCCATTGTATGGTATTAATTCTAACAGCTAGGAAACTAAAACAACAGGTAACAAAAGAAAAAAATAGATAAATTAGATTTCATCACAATTAAAAACTTCTTGTGCATCAATGGACATTATCAAGAAAGTGAAAACATAAGCTACAGAATGGGAGAAAATATTCTCAAATCATATATCTAATAAGGGTTTAACATCCAGAATATGTAAAGCACTCCTATAATTCAACAATAAAAAGACAAACTATCCAATTAAAAAATGGTCAAAGGACTTGAATAGATATTTCTCTAAAGAATATATACAAATGGCCAATAAACACATGAAAAGATACTCAACTAAGCTATTAGGAAAATGCAAATCAACACCACAATGAAATACCATTTCATACCCACTAGGATGGCTATTATTAAAAAAAAAAAGAAAATAGCAAGTGTTGGCCAGGATGTGGAGAAATTGGAACCCTTGTGTAATTCCTTAAAAAGTTAAATCTAGAATTGCCCTATGCCCTGGCAAGTCTACCCCTAGGTATGAACCCCAAAGAATGAAAAACAAGGACACAACAAGTATTTGTACACCAATGCTTATAGCAACATTTTTCCTAATCGCCAAAAGGTGGAAACAACCCAAATTTTAATCAGTGGATGAATGGATAAACCAAATATAGTATATACATACAAATGGAATATTATTCAGCCATAAAAAGGAATGAAATTCTGATACATGCTATAACATGGATGAACCTTGAAAAAATGATGCTAAGTGAAATGAGCTGGCACAAAAGTTCAGACCATACTATTCCACTTATATGAAATATCTAGAGTAAGTAAATTCACAGAGACAGAAAGTAGATGAAAGGTTACCAGGAGCGAAGGGGGAATGGGGAGTTATTGCTTAATGGGTTCAGAGTTTCTGTTTGGGGTGATGAAAAAGTTTTGGAAATACCTAGTGCTGATGGCTACACAACATTGTGAAAGTAATTAATGCCACTGAATTCTACACTTGGAGATGGTTAAAAATGGTTGAATGGGGGGTGGGAGGAAGGATGTGGCTCAAGCAGTTGGGTGCCCGCCTCCCACATGAGAGGTCCTGGGTTCGGTTCCCAGTGCCTCCTAAAGAAGATGAGCAGACAGACGAGGGAGCCATTGGGGTGGGGGTGGGGGTGTAGAATAAAAAAATGAAAAAAAAAAAAAGGGTTAAATGGCAAATCTTATGTTTCATATATTTTATTACAAGAAAAACTTTTTAACAAATAAATTTCATTAATATATGTTTCTTTTTTTGTATCCCATTTTTCCCTAAAGAGGGTGTACTGTTCTTGGAAACACTACAATGCCAGGTCGATGTGTGGAGTGGATGGAGCAAGCCCCTTTTCCATCTCCCAGCTTCAAAAATCCATTTAATATATTGTCCTGAGAGAGGATGTATCAAATATTAAACTCATAAGAACAGATACTATACTTGATCTTAGCCAAAAGGCCAAGAAGTGATTAATATATCTTAATAAAGCATTCAATCCATCCAAGGTGAACAATCAATGGTATTTGGTATGATCACATAGTTGTGTGTTCATCAATTCAATCATTATTAGAGCATTTTCATTATTCCAATAATAATAATAAACAAAAAGACAAACAAACAAATAAAAACTCATCACCTCTCAATCTCTTTATGTTTCCCCCACCGTACATACAGGCTATAGTTTATTTGTATTTATATTTTGTAGAGATGGAATCAAGCAATATGTAGTACCTTGTGTTTCTTTCCCTTAGTATATTTCCTTTTTTTTTTTTTACACTTAACTGGAAGATTATTAATATATTAATATATACTTCTGTCCATAGTTTGCTTTGGTTGGATTTTGTCTGATAGTAACATTTTGTAACATCAATGTACATTTGTTCTGTTTCAAAGAAAAACAGTATTATATATTCAATATTACCCATACTCATATTTCACATGAGGTTTCACCGTGCTATGCAGTCCCATGTTACATTTTTTAGCTTTCCTTCTAGTAATATACAGGACCTTGGACTTTACCTTTCAACCACTAACATATTCATATATTAGCACTACTAGTTACAAGCACCATGATATGCTTTCACCCTTCCTATTCATTTCCAAAGATTTACAAACAACTTTTTTTTTTTTAAACCAATTTTGTACAAATTAAACCTCAGCTTTTCATTCTTTAACCTCATTTTATTTTCTGGTGACCTATAGTCTAGTTATTAATTCCATGAGTTTACACAATATCTGTAGTTCATAATAGTGCAATCATACAGTATTTGTTCTTTTGTGTCTGACTTGCTTCACTCAACATAATGTCCTTCAGTTTCATCCATGTTGTCACATGCTTCATGATTTTGTTTCTTCTTACAGCTGCATAATACTCCATGGTGTGTATACACCACAATTTGTTTATCCATTCATCAGTTGATGGACACCTCGGTTGTTTCCATCTTTTGGAGATTGTGAATAACTCCTCTATGAACATCAGTGTGCAGATGTCTGTTCGTGTCACTGCTCTAAATTCTTTTGGTTATTTACCTAGTAGTGATATTGCTGTCACATGGCAGATCTATATTAACTACCTTAGGAACTGCCAAACAGCCCTCCACAGTGGCTGTAACCATTCTACATTCCCACCAACAGTGAATAAATATTCCTATCTCTCCACATATTCTTCAACACTTGCAGTTTTCTGTCTTTTTAATAGTGGCCATTCTAATTGGTGTGAAATGATCTCTCATTGTAGCTTTGATTTGCATTTCCCTAATTGCTAGTGATGTTGAACATTTTTTCATGTGTTTTTTCACTATTTGTATTTCTTCCTTGGACTTACGTCTATTCAGGTCTTTTGCCCATTTTTTTTCTTTTTTTTTTTGACTTTATTTTGTACATTTAATAATTGAAAATATAAACAATTAAAAACTAAAAAGTAAACACAGAGGAATAAATATATACATTTCTCAATTAAATGTACTGGATACATATAAACTTTTTTTTACTCAAACAATATGTTACATAATATATTTGGTTCATAGTAACACATTCATACAGTATTTGTCCTTTTGTGTCTGGCTTGCTTCGCTCAACCTAATGTCCTCCAGGTTCATCCATGTTGTCATATGCTGTACAACTTCATTTCTTCTTACAGCTGCATAATATTCCATCCTGTGACTAGACCACAGTTTGTTTATCCATTCATCTGTTGATGGACACCTGGGTTGTTTCCAACTTTTTGTTTTGCCCATTTTTTAATTGAGTTGTCTTTTTATTGTTGAGTTGTAGAATCTCTTTATATATACTTACCTGGCAGGGGAGATACCATGATCACGAAGGTGGTTTTCCCAGGGCGAGGCTTATCCATTGCACTTAGGATGTGCTGACCCTTGCGATTTCCCCAAATGCGGGAAACTCGACTGCATAATTTGTGGTAGTGCGGGACTATGTTCCCGCTCTCCCCTGAAACAAACAAACAAAAAAAAGGGAGAATCTCTTTATATATATTGTATATTAAACCCTTATCGGGTATTTGATTTCCAAATATGTCTCCCATTGAATCAGTTGCCTTTTCACCTTCTTGAAGTGCAGAAGTGTTCAATTTTGAGGAGGTCCCATTTATCTAACAAGAAAAAAAAATTTATAAAGGGACAGAAAGGGGAAAAGGAGGGAGGAAGATACTATCTGTATGTGCTTTAATTTTATAATCTTAAGAGCAAATTTTTAAGAATTAATTTATGTGACCTCTTGGGAATTCCACATAACCCTAAATTTGAGAAAAATGTAATGAAAATATATATTGGGAGTGTCATTGCAAGAAAGTCCAAAGGTTATTTAAATAAGCAGGAAAAGTTGTCTGTTGGTGGTTACTAAATTCCTACTCTTTATTTTTATTCATTTTTTATGTATTTTTAGTGATTTGTCATTGAATCATAAAATAAGACTAGAAAAATAGAATTTCTAAGTATTGATAACCAGCAGTTTACCAGTCTTAGAGATAACCATCGGAAAGTTTCTCTAAACCAAATTATCTTACTGTGAGTGTTTTGCCCCTTGTTGTGTTAAGGTAGGAGGGAGAGAATGCTGGAGTGTGTGTGTATGTGTGTGTGTGTGTATACATGTTTCAGAAGAATGCTGCTCCCAAGAGCAGATTGGGCTTATCTCTTGCGAACTCCACATTCATTGATGGCCATGGTGGGAGCATTTACACCACAGAAGTCAGCAAACACACCATCCAAATCAGTTTTTCTTGGATAGCTGGTTGTTAAACATTTACCAGCACATCCCTGAAGCAGCTCTGTTTCTACTTGTATTTATAGAGAACATCTGCGTAAAATACAACTTTTTAAGAGTTTTTTTGGCTCCAAAGAAGCTTGAAAACCATGCTTCAGTTGGATATTTTTTTCCTTTCCAACTGAAATACATAGTGAATATTAGAATTTGAAGAACTATGAATCATTCATTTTATATTACTCTTTGTTATAAGAGAGTGCATTCAATTTTTATTATTTACTAAAACTATAACAGTTGCATTACATACTATTAGTGTCCTAATAAATCTATATAAAATGACAGTTTATAGTACTTTAAAAGTTTTAAGATTACCAAAAGAAAGAAAAACACTTGGTTGTGAGCCTGGAGTTTAGTAAATTTAGCCTTTACTGGATTAGTCAGTTAAGTTATTACAGAAATGGATGTGTTCCAGAAAATGTCATACCTCTATGTTTTATGTGCCAGGAAGCAGTGTTCTTTACCTTTAAGTTCTTGTTAAACTTTTTCTCCCTTTTGGGTTATGGTATTGGAATATCATATCGATTTATTCCACATTGCTTTTGGTTCTCCAATTTCCTTTCCCCACCTGCTTGCAGTTGTGGCTCCCTAAAATCGCGCTTTGAGAATTATTAGGTCTCTGATGTTATAAAGTGTTTTGTGATCTAAGCATTAGATCTTTCTTCCTTAGATCTCCACCCCTCTCCACGCTGCTTCCTGCTCCTCTGTCAGGCTTTGGTTAAGTCAGATTTCAGGCCACAATTTCGGCTATTTTTTACTTTGATCTCTTATCCCATGAGGCAAGCTGGCTCAAGGAAGGTAAGATGCCAAGACTGGGTTTTGTCTTAAAGGGAGGAAGAAAACCAATTTGGAGTTTTAGCCTTTTAAACTGGAGAGTTCTGCATTGTAATTTTAGACATATTGTTCCTTGATTTGCTATTTATCATTGCTTCTGATTATCTTTCCCAAGTAGCAAGGGGAGGAGAGCGGCTGGGGCGATGCAGGTTGTGGTACTTTGGGTCCTTTGGTTTAACAGTATGAATATCTTTCCAAACAGGTGTCCACAAGTGGCTGTCTAGTTTTGAACCGCACAAATTACCTGCCCCAGGCTCTCCTTAAGCACCCTTTAGGCTTGCTGCCTTTTTTTTTTTTTTAGCAAATCAATTTTATTGATACATATTAATAAAGCATAAATCTATGCAAAGTATACAATTAATGGTATTTGGCATAATCACTTATTTGTGCATTCATCATTTCAATCATTTTTAGAGCACTTTCATTATTCCAATAATTATAATAAACAAAAAAAACAAACAAAATTCATTACCTCTCAATCTCTCTGTGCTTCCCCTGTCATACATAGCTGCTATTCTTTTTCCTTCTATCTAGTATATTTGTATTTATATTTTGTAAAAACAATTTTATATATGCAATATCACCCAAATTCGTGTTTTACATGAGATTTTACTATCTTACACAGTCCCATGTTACAGTATTTAGCTTTCTTTCTAGTAATATACATGACTTTAGACTTTCCCTTTCCACAACTGTCATACCCATACAATAGAACTGCTGGTTACAAACACCATTTTGTGCTTTATCCATTTCTATTCACTTCCAAAGATTTACAAACTACTTTTTTTTTTTTTTACCAATTTTGCACAGATTAACCCTCAGCTTTCCATTCTCTACCCTCCTATTTTCTGGTGACCTATGTTCTAATTATTAACCCCATGAGTTTACACAATATATTTAGTTCATAACATAGGTTTGCTTTTTGACCTGATAGCAAATCTTACTTAAACCTCTTAACGGTGATGATTCCATTAGATACACAGATTCTGGCACTGTGCCCCAATAATAAGAATTATTTTGATAGAGGGAAATAAATCAGTCCCGGTGCCATTCAAATAAAGCTCAACTCTTAAAAACATGTAAAGAAATTCTGCCCAGAGCTCAGAATGACTTTCTCCTGTTTGTGACCCTCCCATAAAGGGATCCCAAAGCAGTGTTTCTTGGTCCCAGAGATAATACAGGTTAGGTGGAACAGCTCTTTCAGCTTCTTTACATTCTTCTCTCTGCCCAGGATCTAGACATGTATCTAAATCAAGCTCCTCGTGTCTCATTACCTCATCCCTGAGAATGAGTTCTTTTGCTGGGAGACCTTTCCACTCTCACACATACTCCCTTTGCCAGACTTGTCTGGATGTGTTTGTACTCGAGTAGCAGGCCCAGTTTGAATCCACTGCCAAGGGCCCCTCAGGTTTCTGCCCTGCCTGCCCTACAGTTTGACAAACATGCCCAGGTGCTTGAACCCCAGCAATGGACAATAGATTTCTCACTACAAATAAAATAAGGTAACAGGAAAAGAAGCAGAGGGTAAAGAAAGGGGAGTGAAAGGAAAGAGCAACAGTATGCTACTACCTGACTCAAGTCCTCTTTCGATTTGCATTTTGATGGTTAATTTTCATACAAAAATTGCTGTATACCCACTGGTCTGCCTTTCTTATCTCTATATCTTGGACCATATCTACTTTGGTCTCTTCCTAGCTTAGATGTAGGTGCACTGAAAATGTTTAAGAAACATTTTTAACAATAAAAAAAGTCTTTTAAAATTTTACATAAAGTGACCAGAATCTCTTCTCAGAAAAATAGCTAGAAGACAGGCTGAAACTACCCCGAAAAAGATCTTCTAGGGTTTAGGACAGCAGGTGAAGGCTGCACACCACCCAGAGGAGAGAGGGACAAAAGAGAGAAATCCTGACGACAGAACCATGAGTTGGAACCAGCAGTGGCTGCTGCTGCCGGCACCATCCCCCACACTAAAGACTTTAGAATTCTCCGGCCTCTGGGCCTATGACTACAGACAGAGGGGGCTCCAGGGATCTACTACCCCAGGAAGGGGAAAGAGAGGGACACAGCCTAAGGCTGACTCAGGTTCTGACCCACAAATTTGGTCTGTGGTGCCCTACGGGCCCTTCCAGGCCAGGTTGGACCACACAGTGGTTCGCCCTGGAAGCCCGCGAAGGACTCGAGAAATCTGACCCTCGCAATCTCCCTCTCTTCTAGCCTGGACTAATTGTTGAGGACTCCACAGGAGAGGGGGGAGAGAGCCTGGGGCTGACTCAGCTTTTGACTGGCAGGTTTGGTCTGCTGTGTCCTGAGAGCCCTTCCAGGCTGGGTGGGGCTGCGCCATTGTTTGCCTTGGAGCCTGCAAGGGGCTAAAGATATCCAAACCTCCCAATCTCCTCCTTTACTAACAGGGACTGATTGTTGAGGACTCAGAGGGGAGTGAAAATATTTCCTAGCTGGAAAGAGGGAGGGGGCTGCCAGAGAAGACTGGAGAACTGTCTCAGAAAGTTTGAATTACAAGGCTCTTAGCCTCCAGACAGGAAGCTCTATCACATTGATCTGGTCTATGTTGCAACAAATACACTCTGACCAGGCATTGAATTGAGAGCTGCCAAAGAGCGCCATCTCCTAGAAGACCAAGGAAGTGCACATAAGAAAATTAAAAATAAGTAGGAGAGGCTTTTCCTGGCCTCTATAACCTCCCTGCCCAATGCCCTAGGAAGCGACTCTACAACCAATTGCTGGGTCCAGTACCCAGAAAGTCAAGCCAAAAATCAAAGAGCTGTGGTAACTCACAACCTCCTGCCACTAAACCCCTATAAAAGAGAAAGAGATTGAGCATCTGCGTAAACTACATCCTAACCAGATGCCTAAACACTGGCAAAAAATTACAAGCCTTACTAAGAAAATAGAAGACATGGCCCAAGAAAAGGAATAGAGCAAAGTCCCAGAAGAGATGCAGAATTTGAGAGAACTAATCAGCGAGATGGGCACAAATTTCCAAAATCAAATTAATGAGTTAAAAAACAATATAATTAAAGAGATAAAACAAAATTTTCACTTTGCTTTGAACTGAGTACATTGTTAAAAGAATAGGCCTGTGATGAATGCACAAACACGTGATTATACTGAATACCATTGATTGTACTCTTTGGATGGATTTATGCTTTATTAATATGTAACAATAAAATTGATTTTTTTTTTTAAAAAAGACTAGGCTTTTTTTCTGCAGTTTAGTGTAGTTCTATTATGACCACCAAGTCTATTCAAAGGCTGTCTTAGAAACTAGATCAATTGTGGTCTTCCCTTTAAAGGTGGCGGTACTAATTCTTGTTGCCAGCTTCAGTTGAGACATTATGGGAAAACAGCTCCCCAAAGTTAAAATTGACCACATTGATTTCTTTTTCTTCAGTTCTGGTCTTTGTAAAGAACAATGAATATATAGCCAAACTCACTTGAATGTAATTCCTAGATTATTTCAACCTTTCTATATCTGTATCATATATTTCTGGGACTGTTAATGAGGTGACATAGCTGATAACATAAATTCGATACCCTGGTTCCCCTTCCCTGGTGAAACAGCCCAGCCACAGTTTTTGGCTAGGTCTCACCTAGTCTTCATTTATTCCCCTTCCCTTGCAGTGCTAGGTCTAGCCATGTCGCCAGATTCTGGCCAAAGGGATCTACGTGGATGTGAGGCAGCCTCTAGGAGCCTTCCTTAAGAGAGTGTATGCTTTGCAGCTTCATCCATTCCCTGCTTCCTGCTGCTTGGGATGTGAGTGCTGTAATTATGGATCATGAGCACATGGTCATGCACGGCTGAACAGCAAGACAGAAAAACCTGGGTTCCTAAAACGATGGGTCACTGTACCAGTGTTGGTTCCCCCACCTAGACTTTTACGTGAGAAATATAATCTGTGACTTAACACAACAAAGGGTTATTTCTTGATCCCACTACATGTCCAGTGCTAGTCAGAGGGTCTCTGCTCATTGTTGGCACTGAGGAACTCGGGCCGACAGTGCTCCATCCCACCCCCTTCCTCTACTATAGCTGAGGCAGGCAAAGGGTATGTAGTGAATTGTGTACTGTTAAAGTTCCACCTGGAAATGACAAATGTAAGTCATTTGACCATGCCTAATTTCCAAGGTGGCAGGGAAGTACAATCCTACTATATGCCTCCAAAAAACGAGGACCAGAATGTGGAGGCAGTCCTAATGACCACTATAGCTATTATCTTGGTTAAGCCATTGTTATTTTGGATTTTTAGCCACTTGCAGGTGCACTGACTCCTAACTCATATAGGATTCAATATACATCTATGCTGTGATCAGTAGGTTATAGCCAAGTCCTACAAGGAAGCTGCCACTGTTTGCAGGAGTTGTTTTCTCCCAGGGGTTGTTCTTGCAGGAATAAGCCGTGCCTTTCTGAAGATTCCCAGTTTCCCCTTGCCACTTCATTTACAGTTATCCCTGAATCACTGAGATCACTGGAGAGGCAAGTCTCTAAGAGCATCTGATTCTATGGTTTACGTAGTCCCTGCTAGCGCCTTCTATATCTAGGAAATGCACCCCCCCCACACTTCTTTTCTTTTACACAGAATATCAGTGCCCTATTCTTTTGAAAACACAACTCTAGTCCTTCTCTATTCTGCTTTGCTCCTAACATTCAAACCTTAGTCCTTGAATATCTGTCAAGGACTCTAAATATGCCCTTACCTCTCTCAATTTGGAAGACAGCTTCACTTGACCCTATCACACCTTCCAAATACATAGACAAACAGGTCGTCTGTACCTATTGTGAAAGGAACTCTAAACTGACCTTCAGGCCCCAGGTTACAAAATGGCTCCTGCAAAGAAGGTGCACAAGGTGGACACGCTTCTCCCTGCTAAACCCTGCCACTCTGCTCCCACTTCCTTATGAAGGAACACCCAATCATGACTGCAAAATTCCTTCTGAGACCTTAGTTTCCCCCAGGCCAGACCTCAAAGAAACCCTGATAGTCCAGATCTAATTCTCTTTATTGATGGATTATATTTAAAACTGAAGTCCCAGATGGCAGATGCCAAGCTGGGTGTGCAGAAACTAGCTTAACAGAAATTCTTGAGAACAGTCCCCTTCCTAAAGAAACTTCTGCCCAACAGGCAGAATTAATAGCCCTTACTCAAGCTTGCCAAATATCCAAAAGGTTAAGAGTAAACATTTACTCTGATAGCAGATATGTCTTTGGTGTAGTACATAATTTTGGTATGCTCTGAAAACAGAGAGGGTTCCTTACCTTCTATGGAACTGCCACTGGGAATGGAAAGCATAAAGCTAACCTATTAGAAGCTCTTTTGCTCCCCCAGCCTATTGCAGTTATCAAAGCTAGAACTCTAATCCCTCCCCGCCCCCCCCGCCCCCCAGTGATACCTCAATTCAGATGAAAATAAGGGAAAAGACTTGGCTGATAGGCTGCTAAGGTGCAGTCCGAACTCTTTCGCAAAAACCAGTTGAGCATTGTACACTAGATCAAGTCGCCCCTTGCAACCCCGATGACTTAATAAGATGTTAAGAATTGGAACTCCCAAAGAGAAGTGCCTATGGAAGGCATTAGGCTGTAAAATTAGACTCTACCTAAAACACATGGATATGGCCTAACAGTTGCCTGGTAATACCAGATGCCCTAAAATTATCAATGTTCAGAGCACTTTATTCACTCACATACCTTGGAACAGCCAAAATGATAGAAATAATGGAAAAATACTGGTGTGGATGGTTTTATATCAACCAGGTTTACTTTTTGTCAACCACATCAATAATACATCTCAGGAAAGCCATTAAGGTTTCCCGTGGGAAATTTTCCTTTACCTTCTGGGCTAATGCTCATCTGGCAAATGGACTTTATCCAGCTTCCCCCCTTCTCATGGATCTAAATACATGCTGGTAATGATTTGAGTGTACTCTCACTGGGTAAAAGCCTTCTCTTGTGAACAAGTTACTGCCTCTTTTGTATCCAAGAAACTATTTGAAAATATAATTCCAACTTGGGGCACCCCAACTACATTTCATAGTGATCAAGGCACTCATTTTACAGTCCAAATAATTAAAGAAATATACAGTGTCTTCCCTATATATCAAAGGCTGTACTACCCATATCATCCTCAATTTTCTGGCCTGGTGGAAAGGACCAACAGGATAATCAAACAACAATTAGCCAGATTGGTGACTCTCTAGAATTATCCTGGCCTAAAATACTTCCTTTAGTCCTGCCCAACCTTCGCTTAACCGCCTCAGAAATCCATGAAATTGTTACTGAAGACCTTTACTACTTCCTCACATATTATTTATAGACCCTAATATGGCCCAACAAGACCTACTTAAATTTTGTGAGGCACTAGTGAACTACTTTTGAGTAGTTATGTTTGACAGGTTGAAGAAGACTTTGAAGGAGGAGAATATTGCTTCACTCCAACTGACCCAAATCTGCAGTGTGGAGTGTTTGTGTACTAGAAAAGACTTTAATAAAAAACTCTTTGGAACCTTTATGGAAAGGACCTTTTCAGGTCCTCTTTACCAATGAATGTGCTGCTAAATCTGCTGGTGTAGGCCCCTTGATACACTTATCTTGACTTAAATGAGAACCACCTAATCATTGGAAAAGTACAGCTACTGGTGACCTTAAACTCATGCTAAGAGGAGTTTCAGGCCACTCAGAAGTAGAGGACAATTGATGTGGAAAGCTTTCCCCAAGAGTTATGGCTCAAGAAACATGCATTCTTTCCTTTTCTTTCTCCTTTCCTTACCTTCCTGGTCCCTTGCCATTTGCCATCCTTTTGTCCCAGCCATGCAAAGGGCTACAGACCTGGGAAATCTTTCAAATTGCTGGGTTTACACTAATTTAGACTCTCCAGAAGGGGCCCAGTTATTGACTGAACCCATAGACATTCAGACTTGATAGACATAAAAGGCAGATTTCACACAGTGCAAGTACGGGACAAAAGGAATAAGCACTCAATAGATAAATATCAGAAATGGTCACCCCATTGAACTTATCTTACTCTTAAAGAAAAAGGGGCACCCATAGCAAAATTGCCCAGATTGTAAATAATTTCTATATATATATAAATAATAATGGCTCTGTATCTTATCTTGGAACTATCCCAGCCAATCTCTGCAAACAGACCCTTTGGTCTGACCAAAAGGAAGGCAGATGGTATCCTTTCTACAATAAAATGATAATCAAACAGGACTCAGATGATGATATACTTGACATTTAGGATTTCAAGCTAAATGAAAGCCTTTTCTATCATTGGAAACTTTTCAGGGCATTGGAATGTCAGTATCGTCCTTGTCTATAATGTTTATAATCATATTATCTAGTATCTAGAACAATTCTCAGGCCTTGCTTGGACACAAGTCCCTACCAGTACTTCACTCATTTATAACCATTCCCACAGCCTATTATACCAACTACACTGCAATGTACATTGTTCATACTCCACTAGATCCCATAATTTTACAGACTTTGCCTATAAAGATGCAAACTTCTCCGTATCTGGAGGTCAGGAAAGGCCCAGACAAAACTGCTGGATTATGGGCAGTACTTTAACTCTCAGTCTGGCTTACACAAGCTATTTCTTCTCTGTGGCAAGAATGCCTATATAGCCTTACCACCAGTCTGGAGTGGGACTTGCACAGTAACAGCCTTATTCCTTGACCTAAAGAAGAGAGACCAATTGGAAACAAAAAATGTAACCAAACTGGGATCTTTCATTTATCAACTCAAAAACATTTTAGAGGGAAGCGGATGTGGCTCAAGTGATTGGGCATCCGTGTACTATATGGGAGGACCTGGGTTCGATCCCTGGGACCTCCTGGTAAAAAAAAAAAAAAAAAGGGTAGCGGGTGAGTCGGACCTGCACAGTGAGCCAGGCCTGATCAGATGCACAGTGAGCCCAGGCCTGCATGGACGCACAGTGAGCCATGCAGCAAGATGATGACACAACAAAAGAGAGAGGCAGGGAGAGTCAAGGCGAGATGCACCAGAAACCAGGAACTGAGGTGGTGCAAGTGACAGGGTGCTTCTCTCCCACATCAGAGGTCCCTAGGATCAAATCCAGGTGAGGCCTGGAGGAGAAAAATGAGAAGGGAAGGCAAGAAACAGACACAGAAGTCACCCAGCCAATGGACACAGACAGCAATGGCGGGGGGGGGGGGACGGGGACAGGACAGACGACTCATAGAACTGTACACCAAAAGAAAAAAATAAAGTCAATTTAAAAAACAAAAACATTTTAGACCTAAGTGGGACACTATAGAGTACAACCCATTAATTGAAAGGCCTGGTATTTGCTGGAAGTTTCTGAGAAGTATATTATGGTTTCATAGAATTCTTCAACTTGAAAAAGCCATCCAAAACATGTCCCAAGACTACTGAGGATACCTTTAATAACACCACCAAGGCATTAGAGAACTTACAACTCAAGATAGATAGCCTGGAGAAGGCTGTCCTATAAAACCATAGGGTACCTGATATCCTCACAGCTCAGCAAGGAGGGATACGTGCCCTCTTAGGGAAGCAGTGCTGCTTTTATGTAAATTGATCTGGCAAAATTGAACAAAATATTAAGGATATCAAAGAAAAGATTCGGATACTGCAAGGACTAGGGACTCCCAGGGCTTGGGACTTATTTAGCTGGTTGAATCCTGGATCTTGGGGAGACTAGATTAGGGGCATATTTCAAACACTGTCAATCTTTTTGCTCCTTATAATTATAATAGTATCTTTAACTCATTGTTTTATTTTCAGAGAGTTCAATAATCTCTCTCTTCCAAAATCATGCTGGGTAAATCAGGCTTTTTGATCTCAAGGCCTGTACTTATGATGCCATACAGCAAAACTTCTGATAACTACCTTCACTTACTCCCAAATATTCTTGCCCCCAAATAATATTCCTCTTGCGTTTTTCAGAAATCTTGTTGCTGACTTTGATGGCATCCATTTGCCCAGTGTTGTCTCAATTGGCCATAGTTCTGCAATATAGTGTCTCTTCCATGGGACATGACACTGGAGCTTTCCAGCTCCGTGGATGCCTAGGATATCCGCCTAGCAGGGTGGGACAGCACCAAATCCATCTTCATCAGCGATGCTTTCTACAAAAGATCGTGATGAAAAGGGGGAAATGTGAAAGAAATCTAAACTGCCCTTTAGGCCCTGGTTTACAAAATGGCTCCCGGCAAAGGAGGCACACAAGGTGGATGCTATGCTGACACGATCATACTTCAGGAGAGTGCAGCTTGGAGAATTAGACTTACACAAAATAAGACAAGAAAAAAAAAAAAAAAAAAAGCCTAAACTCTGACCAATCAGTTCCGGACAAGTTTCCATTTTCCAATAAACCACTTGAACAGAATTTTCCTGATAACCTCCATTCCCCTCCCCCCCCATCCCACCTTTTTTTGGACTATAAAGTCTTAGTGCTCCAGGAAAGCTTTGGAACACCTGTTTTTACTTGTGATGTTACCTGATTCATGAATTGTTATACTGTTAATAAAGCTCTCTTTTTTCTGTTTGCAGTAGCGATTCTTTCGACAGTCTTTATTTTCTGGCTGTTCGCCTTTCCTGAAACTCATCATGAGGCTTCTGTGTAGAACACTCCACTGAAACTGTTCCAAAAAGACCTTAATGGCCTATCAAGAAGCATTTGTCTAAAACTCTGGAATTTCCTGGAAACATGTTTTCATGTTTCATATACTGGGGTAACCAGTAGTAAAAAGAAACAGTCATAGGTTTATTAAAACACAGTAGGCTCTCATTAGCACTTGAGTAGTTTGCCATTGGTAAAATTATGTTTGTCTACCTCGACCCCAAAACACAGGAATCACCTGCAGCAGGAGGCTGACATACGTTATTATTTCTTTAAACCAGCTCTATTCTGCAATACATGCATTAGATCTGTCACCCCCAATGTGTATTTACTGTGTGTAGATGTGACCTAGAAGTGGGTACAGTTCATTTAAATAAAACACAAAACACCTTTTAAAGCCAGGTTAGCCTCATGGATAAAAATCCTATAGACAATCTACTGGGGGCGTCCGTATTGTTACTGGAGAGCTACCCTTACACTGAACGAGCATGCTTGCTTTTGCAGCCTCATTCTTAAGCAGGAAAGCAAAGCCATATCAGATTTTGCATATGAAAGGCAAAAGCAGCTCTGGAGATACCAAGCAATAGTCTATGGTACAGGGTTAACACACATTTAATTTCATTGGAAAAAATAATGAAACCAGTGAAAAATATTTATAGAGCCAGAGGAGAGCATATTTTGCTGGTTTTGCTTTATGTTAGAAGTTTTGGGTATAGCTCTGCCCATAAATTCTGAAATGTCTAGCATAAAGAACACAGCCTGGGGCATACCCCATAAAACTTACAGTGCAATTAAATGAGCAATTTCCACTGGAAATAAAACGGGCATGTTGAATGGAATATGAATTAAACTGAATCAGGCATGCACTAGGCTTTTGAGAGGCACCTCCTGGTTTCAGTAGCACCTGCTCAGTCCATCTATAGGTAAAGGCCAGCAAGTAACAAAACTTAACTGCAGTTAGCACAACACTGGGGTATTCCGAACTGTGGTTAATATAGTTCCCTTGTCATTATGTCTCCTGGAAAGGCCCAACAAAATTACAACTGATGGCAAAAGATTAAATCTGACCCTTCATGACAATGCAGGCCTTTGAGCTTCTACACTGCATTTACGCCTTTCAGACTTTTTGAAACTTTCCCTTTAACTTCATTTTCACCTTCTGAATGCTCCTTCCTACATCAAAATCACCCAGGTGCCATTAGAAAAGCATTCATAAAGGAGATTTCAACTGGAAGACCGAAAAGCCATCAAAACAAACTGTTAGTTTGTATTACAGACCATTTTCTGTTCTGGTTCATTTCTGGGACCTTATTTGGAAATTAAAGGACAATATATCTAAGGGAAAACACACATCAGGAAAAGATTTAGAACTTGCAGCCTTTGAGGTACCACATGTATATGTTTGGCCAATAGAGGAACTGGCTTGTAAGTACAGAAAGCATGCTTTATCTCATTTGTAGTACAGGGTAAAGCAAGTCCGCCCAAGATAAAGCATAATATTCTTTCTTTGAGGAACTAGGATAAGGGTGAGGGAAAGAAAGCTTGAAATTTTTCTGCTTATGAAAGTCAAAGGAGAGCTCACGGAAACCAGTTTCTTCCCTTTCTCTTTTCCCAAGCGCTCCATCCTCAAATGTCTTGGCAGGAAATGAGGTGTCGGGTAATAGGCCACGTGGTTCGAATGAGTATTACCAGTCTTTTAAGATGTTCACAAGTCACGCTATAAATATTTCTTTTTAAAAATTATGGTATTTCACTGTAGTTTTGTCTGAATCTTGCCAAGTCAGTTCCCTTCATTTTCCTCATTTTAAACGTGTACTGAATACACATGTAATCTTCTCAAATGTAAAAGAATTTTTTCCATGGCAGCACATGCTTTGAATTTTTCACGTAAGATTTTCTTCTATCCACACCTAAATCTCAGCGTATTTTACTAGCTTAATGATAGTTTAGGTCATGAACCCCACGCAGTTTCCTGCTCATTTGTCCAGGGCAGCTTTTCCTTAGTGAACAGTGTTCTGTGCATTTAGATGGCTGGCCAGCTCCTCCCCACAGAACCCACCGCCTTGGAAGAGTCTGCCAGGGCGCAGAAGGAAGGGCAGAATGATTGAAACGAGGCCGGTCTCTCGTAGCATATATGCAAGGGAAAGGAAAGCTGAAGCTAGTTACGAGGAAGGAGGGTGTAAAGAGTGAAATAGGAGCTGTGACCCTGATGTGTCGGACATTTTTGTCTTAAACTAAACGCATCATTATCATTATCATTATCATCATCATCATCATCATCATCATCATCAGGCACTTTAGGTTAACATTCTATAACCTGAAAATTTTAGTTTTATATGTATAGTGAATAGTTTGCAGAGGAAAGAGTCTTTCCCTCGGTCTATTATTTGGATAAATTTTTTTTTTTTCAAAACCACGAATTCTTTATTGATGCATGTCTTTATTTGGGGGAAACAAAAGCTTGGATTCATAAAATGGAGTTATTTTCATCGGAATGGCAACCTCTTTGCTGCTGCTTTACTACATGTTCATAGCTGAAATATTTTCACGTTTTTCTCGGACAACTAAGATCAATTTTAAAAGCTTTGTTAATTAGCAAGGTTATGACGCAATATCTCACTGCATCTTTAGAGTTCTGGCGCCAGCTAGTGGTAGGACATGGGAGCCACGCTGTCGCTCTCAAACCTGAGAAGGCGTCGGTCTTGTTGCCTCCGCTTATCCCTCGTGCTCCCCATTTTTTCCCCCATCAACATAAAAGGGAATCATTGCAGTGTGGCCAGAGAGGAGCGAGCAGGCGGGATTATAGCTGAAAATAGAGAAAAATGGTGGGCAGGGCGGAGAGAGGAAAGGCCAGACGAATGCAATCGTTTCTCCAAAGGATTTGAGAATAGATCATTTATTTGAAATATTTCTGCTATGTTGAGGGAGAAGCTCAATCTTTTGCCAGTGAATTTTTAGCCTTTTGTTTTTCACTTGTAGATATATCTGAATATATATTTAGGGCATGTAATAATAACTCTAGAACTTCACCACAAATACAGCACTGAGGACATGTTGTAAGTCTAACTCTGTGTTCATTTTTAAGTAGCAAATAATTTCTACTGTGAACAGGCTCTGCTACCTCGTCCTGGCATAACTCTAAGATGAATAACTCTCAAATGGTTAATAAAGCAGAAACCCCTTAAGATGATATTTGTAGCTGATACACTATGAAAAAAAATATTAAAATTCTGGGCAAAAGATACTTTATTTGGGATGTATGAAGTAGACATAAGCTTGGAGCCAAATCTCTCCTCAAATAGAAATAGGTTATGATGATTTGCAGGAAAACGGAAAACCTACAGTATTTATTTTAAGAACAAAGAATCTTTGGCCGGCCATTTTTCTCATTTAATTAAGCCATAATTGATCTTACCAGGGTTATGGAGGGCCTTCAAATGCTAATAAATAAAAACTGAAGCTGAGACATTTCTTTCATTAAATAGCAGGAGCTGTTTATAACTCTATTACTTTCTACTAAAATAAATTATTATTACTAATATTCTATGTGGAATTTATTGTGAAAACAAACTGAAGGTTGTAAAGAAGAACTTTTCTTTTTAAAGGTCATTTATATGTCTATATGTCAGTTGTAGTGAATAAAGGTAATCTAAACTGAAACTTCTTGTAGTAGTATTTTTTGGAAGGCAAATCTAATTTAAGAGGATATTTCAGTCGGAAAGAATTGTCATAGTCCTAACCTCACAGTCATAATTTATACTGCTCCCATGTTGGGGAAATACACTTCAAATCTTATCTAGGTGATACATTTAGTAAAAATATCTGGCAATGGTGTTGGTATGTGAGGTTTATATAAACGGCTCTTTTAAGCATATTTTAAACTTATTTTACACTTGCTAAAAATAGCATCTGTCATAGTAAACATTCATGTAAACTTGCTACAACAAAGTTAATTGTTGACATTTTCTCTTTGGATTTAAGCATCTCCTAACTTTTGGTGTATAATAAGACCCAAGTTTTAAAAAATGTTAAAATATTCAGATAACCTGGTCTCATGTGTGTTTCTTGTATCTCCTTTGACATGAAAACTGAACTTATATAATTGAGTGTTTCAAATCAGTACCTGAAAAGGAATATTATTATTTCTTGAAAAATAAATTTTAACAAGGCTTTTTCAATGGCAGTGGATTGAGATTGGAGTGAATGATAGAGTTGAATTGCCATAAAATTGTGAGAATTACAGCAAAATAAAATAACTTACACTTTTAAAACAGCTTTGTAGTATATAAGTACATATTTTAAATCCTGAGTTTGTGATTAGAGCACTGTAGGTCTACCTTTAAAATTGTTTAATGGTTGCTTTAAAATATTTTGATACCTACTATAATCCTTATATAACTTCCCATATGCTGCCAAGTAAATGCTTTGAAATGTCATTCCATCATAATTTGAAATTTACTCATAAAGATTTTAATATATATCATTTGAGTTTAATTTCTTATTACTTTTTAATATTATAAAATTTGAAGTTAACCCTATATTACAAATGAACACATTTGAAGGCAGGCAGGCAGGCAGACAGGCAGGCCAGAAAATATATTTGAGTATATACATATTTTTCCTTTTTGGAGATTTCTCTGATGACTTTGAAATAGTGATAGCAAATAACCAGTTTGTTCAGTTTGAATCCCCCTTTCATTTAAAATAGTCAATAAAAATTTTACATAAGAAATAAACTGTAGGATATCATTTTTAACTTGCAATAGGTGGGTGTCCCTGAACATGAAAATATAAAAACTCACAATAAACACCCCCACGCCTTCATTTCAATATTCACATTTGAAAAGACAGGGCATACTAATATGCAGTTACATGAATAATTAAATATTTTTTGGCCCCTAGATCGCACAGTTGCTAAATCTAAAATCTTTCCTCACAGAGTGATACTGGAGCCCTCCACAGACCCTTCCATTAGGAGACGTTGGCACAGTATGGGGGAGTCACATCTGCCAGCAAAGTATTACAGATGGTTCCCCTCATTAGCTTACAGAATTCCAGGCAGCCATCACGGAGGAGGCTTGGGAGTTCACTTGGACAAGATGTTAAGCTAGCCTCCTGTTCAATGTCATTACGGTCTCTCCCAAATAATAACCTTAGTGAGCCCTGTTGGGCTCGGGCTGGTCTACGGTGTCGCACTTGCAGGGTTTAGTGATGGCGGCACCGTGTCCAATTTGCCAAAGGGCATTACACGATTTTCAGATTTGACAAAGTTCCACAGCAAGTCAGTCTTGAGAAACTCAATCTAAATACGGGGGACAGGACAGCCTCGCAGCTCCCCAGAAACTCATTAGCATTGCTTTTGGAATTCCAGGCAAGGCTCGCCTTCACGTACAAGCTCACTTATTACATTAAATGCATGGACTACTTCTTTTCTCCTCTTCCCCTCGACCCACTGATTTATTGACATAATGGTATTTTAATTTTGTTTTATTTGTCCTTTGTTTATGAATCAGCCAGAAAATCAGGGCACTAAGCCCTGGCAACCGGAAATGTTAGTTGAGTTTAGCTGTAGAAACAGCAGGGGGAGCCCATACTGTTTTATAGTCTGGTTTTTCTGGCTGGATTACTATAACATTAGAGTTATTGTTGTTGTTTTACATTATAACATAGATGTTTAGCACACAGACAATCACCATGTGCTAGACTATTACAATTTTAAGTCACAGAGGGTCAATTTTTATTCTTTAATAATATGAAATAATCACGATACCACTAAGAATAATCGACAGGCAAGAATTTAGCAGTATTTTCTTTCCTCTTTTTTTAAACCAAAAATCTTGTTTAGAGAAAAATTTTATTTTTTCTCTAAAAATGAAGTCAGCAAATATCTCTCCATAATCTCTGTGGCTGCTTGCTTGCAGTCCCCTGCAGCTTTCCCCCCACCCCTGAAACAAAGAATAGGAGTTAAAATGTAAATGATTTGAGATTATGAAAGTGAGGGGAGGTCCCCCCAGAATCACTGTGCATTCTAATATGACGCAGACTTAGTTTCCAATTTTGAAATTAATAAAATACAAAAGTCTGGTGGCATTTAATATTATTCTCTTAGGCTTGACAAAGTCCTTGGGTCAATAGGTTTTCACTATTATAAAATTATTCAGAATAGCTGAATTCCTTTGTGCTCTCTAAATAAACCATAGAAATATCATGCATATTATGGAGATTGGGGTTCATCCTAGATTACTTTCTGCTTTATTGCAGGGAAAGGAACTCTAGAATGATACTCAAATACCTGAATTGGTGACTTTGCTGATAGTACCAGAAAAAAATCAGCTCCCAATGTGAGGGTTCATGATTATGTTACGAGGGTTTTGTAAATCTAAACAATTTCTATTGAAGAATTTCTAGATTTCATAACAAATAGCTTGTAACTAAGCATCAACTTTACATTGCCAAGGACATTGAATATTGGGGCAACCCATATAGTAAAATATTAAGAAATATAAATATGGCCAAAACAGTGTAAGACTTAGAATTCTGTGGTAAAGGTATGAAGGTATGTGCATTAACAATTCTGGTTCCCTCCTTGTTTAAATATAAAAGATGCAATCTTAGAGTGATCAGAAATCTTTAGAGAGGAATAGCATTTGAGTAGGGTCTTGAAGGTTGAAAACAACTTTGTGGGCATGGTGGTAGAGGTGCAGTAGGTAGTTGTGGTGTGAAGGGAAGATATTTCAGGCAGAAAATAGATCATAAGCAAAGGGTCAATGTTGGAAAGGTGGCCCAGTAGGAATAGGGCACAGGAACCTTGGGTACATAAAGGGGAGTAGAGGGCTGAGAAGCTTTAATGTGCAGCTATGCAGTTTTAGCACTTCATTCTAGGATCAGTGGGAGTTAAGGAGGATTTTAGAAGGAGACAAAATGAGAATAATATTCTAGGGATAGGGTGCAGTGTCCTTGAAAATTTAATCAAATTGATTTAGCATTAGCATTTGAAAGCAAAATAAAGTATAATTTAAAAGACATGGGGGGGGGCGGATGTGGCTCAAATGGTTGGGCGTCCGCCTGCCGTCTGCCATATGGAGGGACCTGGGTTCAATCCCCAGGACCTCCCGGTAAAATAAACAATATATATATAGAAGGTGCATGGGCTGCCAGGCTCTGTGTGCTGGTGAGCTGCCAGGCCCCGGGAGCCATGCAGCAAGATGATGACGTAACAGGAAAGAGATGCAGGGGAGAGTCAAGATGAGATGCTCCGAAAGCTCCAAAAACCAGGAACCGAGGTGGTGCAGGTGGCAGAACACCTCTCTTCTACATCAGAGGTCTCCAGGATCGAATCCTGGAGAAGACTGGAGGAGAAGGATGAGAAGAGATGGCAGTAAACAGACACAGAGAATTGCCCAGTGAATGAACACAAAACAGCAAATGGGGAAGGAGGGTGTTTAAAATGGATAAAGTAAATAAATAAATCTAAAAGAAATAAAAGACATTGTTCAGATAATTTTAGAATATGATTTAAAGCGTTTTTTTATTGTCTTTTTTTTTTTTCCAAGAGGTACCGGGGATTGAACCCAGGATCCTGTAAATGGCAAGCAGGCGCTCAACCACTTGAACTACATTCACTCCCCTATATTGTTTTTCTTGATTAATACAGTCAATGCTAAAATCCAGGAGAACAACTCTGAGTAAAGCTATCAGAGGGTATTTTATTTCTATGGATATTAATAATAACAGCTTATATTTGGGGAGCATATTTTATTATTCTAAATGTTAACATATTATTTTACTTTGTTCTTCCATCAACCTGGTAAGGTTAACAGATACTTATAAAAATAGCAGGTTTTACATGTCCCTGCCCTCACCCCTGACATACAAAAATATAGATTTATAGATAAGACTGAGAGCCAATGGCTAGTTCAGTTTTTCTGTTAGGAATTGAGATTATTCTTCTATTTGTTTTGGAAAAGCTTTCAATTTCATTTTGTGGGTGTTTTACACTGTGCTACTATGGTTGATTCAGTTATACACTAATAGAAAACATTTTTTTTGGAGGTAAATAAATTAGGGTATCATCTAGTTATATATAAGTGTGTATATATATATAAATTTCTCTAAAAAACATTTTTATTTTTCTAAAAAATGTTATAATTCATAGATATGACATATTAATAATGTATTCTACTTGATCCAGAGAGGAGATTTAACATTTCTTTTTTAAGATTTATTTTATTTTATTATTTTTATTCCCTCCCCCTCCCCCTTGCTGCTTCTGCTTGCTGTGTCCATTTACTTTGAGTTTTTCTGTGTCTGCTTGTCTCCCTTTGTTGGGTCATCTTGCTGCGCCAACTCACCATGCTGCCTGGGCCGGCTTGCCTTCACCAGGAGGCCCTGGAAATCGAACCCAGGGCCTCCCATATTGTAAATGGGAGCCCAACCAATTGAGCCACAGCCACTTCTCGAGATTTAACATTTTTAGTAAGATTCTGTATTTTTTAAATATTTGAAGAAAACACAGTTTACATTAATAAATTTGAAAACTGTGTACTGATTTTTTTTTAAAGTAATAGAATATAGTGTGGAGAAACAGCCCAATAGGTAATAATTTTCTTCTAAACCACTTGACAAAAAGTGGGAACTTAGATGAGTCGGCTGCTCAGTGTTCAAACTCTTTTAATGCAGTACATGTATTTATCTGTTGAACTGACAGTACCACGATTCAAGCACATCATTCTGGCTTATTTGGCCGTAATTGTCATTGTTGACTTCCACGTCAATGCGTTCTTCTATTTAACCTTACATAAATATCTAGGGCTCTCTAAACTCTGTGTTTGGCATTATCACCATTTTTGCTTGGCTCAGACAGGGCAGGTTGATTATCATTAAAGTGTTATTTATTTCTATTTTATTAAACCCCTTTTACATTCGTGTTACAGGTTAATTTATACTTTTATTTCATGCACTACTTGGCTTTACTGATTAATATGCCCCATGGCATTCAATAAAGTCAGACAGTGGAGGAAATAAGAGTGGTATTAATTTCTAACATTGCTATAAATTTGCCTTAATAAAACTAGCTCAATAACATTACAGAAGTAATACAATGGATGCTTCCAAATTGTTAACAAAGATGCATCTAAACAATTTTCTTTCCTGCATTTAACAGAACCTTACTGCTTTTTCTTTGAAGTGTTGAAATGCAAGCTGCCATATTTCCCCCTCTTTAAAAGGTAATCTAATAATTGGCACAATACTGCAGTACACGCCCTCCATTGAACTTATTCCCATATGCCTTATTCAGAATTTAGGTTATAAACTGTTCAAATTAACACAGGCCCCCAGGCCCCTGGGAGGAAAAATCAAGCTTTATTCATGCCAGAATGTTCATACAAACTAAACTTGTGCCTTCAGCATCAGTATTTGTCCTTCTTTTGTGTATTAATGTTCAATCCTAATAACCAATACTATTACTATGAAATCTGATATCGTGGAAGGGCTAGTGAAAATCTATGTGCTAGAATTATTTTTTGTCAACTGCTCACTTAAATAAGGTTAAAATTAGGATTTATAGGATCTTGGAAAGGCAAGGACACTCTACTGTTCAGTGAACTTTAGGTCACAAAATTTTGATGATAAAGATTGTACTCTATGATTAAGTTACCAAATTCACGTATTAGAAGAGAACAATTATTCTATCCTCTACATTTATTAGATTGTAGACAGGCTGGCCAAAAAATTGTTACAAATGAGAACACAAATAATTTGCCTTCATCCCCATTATTCAGAAAGATTAAGTATTCTTTATTCATCCTAAATTTCTCTTTCCCTTGGCTTCTCAATAACTTATTTGAATTCTTGCTTTTATGGACTGGAAAGAGATTTACCTTTTTTTTTTTTTAAGCAACAAACACAAAATTAAAATTCTAATTTGGGGAAGCAGCTGTGGCTCAATCAGTAGGGCTCCCGTTTACCATATGGGAGGCCCTGGGTTCGGTTCCCGGGGCCTCCTGGTGAGGGCAGGCCCGCCCGCATGGCGTGGTTGGCTGACCCAGCGAGCATAAGCAGCAAGGGGGGGATAAATGAATAAATAAATAAAATCTTAAAAAAAAAAAAAATTCTAATTTGCATAAAAATACCAGTAAACATGTTCATTCAACAGATATTTATGGATTAGCTACTGTTCCAGGCTCATCCTAGAGCTAGAACTGCAAATAAAACAAGTATGGCCTCTGTCTTCTTAGAATATATTGACTTACTTTTTTATTTACTGTAATAGAGTGGTGAAATTTCACACGAGTAAGGAAACTATTTGGGGACAGAAAATTTTTGTCTGTTTTTTGAATGACAGAAGTTGTAGATTCTTTAACTCCCCCTTAAATCACATCATACAAAGTGATAGGCACCTTCCCATAAAACAGTTCAAGAAACAGTGGAAGAGTGAGTCATCTTTATACCCACACCGTGCTCATGGGCATATTTTGGCTTTTACTAAATCGATTTAATGGGAGTAATTTCTTTTTTCACTCAGTTCAAATGAATCCAAGTCAATTGAAATAGGTGGACTTGTTGCTACCATGTTTTCTCTTGCTCAGCTTGTGGTTAAAATCTCATTTGGAGGTAATTCATGAAAAAGTTGTGCCTTTTCAAGGTTGACAAATTTATGCAACCTCTACCCTTTATGAAAGAATAAAAATTCCATCTTTGTTGTTCCTCCTTGAAAGCCCAAACGAATCCTCTTTGCTCCCAAAAATGAGACTTTAAGAAAAAGCATTTCTGAATTACTCCTCAAAGCAGTATTTAATCAGAAGTTATTTTCAAGGTATAATCTACATTCTGGATGGGGAGACTACTGATTCAAAAGCAAAGAAACACTTTTGGAGACTTGGGAGGTCCTGTTTCAGAAAGTTATTTTTAGCAAGTAAAATAATTTTTTTGTTTCAGGACATGTCCTCATCTCCTGAGCCTGGAAAATAAGGGGCTTCCACAAGGTTAATAATGTTGTGTAACTATTCACTCCTAAAAATGCTGCCCCTCGCTGAACTGAAGGAATCCAGTGAGGGCATCATCTCCACTGGTGTTCATTGATTCCAGGAAATCTGTTTGTTAGCTACTTTGAAAAAACAATTTGGACTAGCTCATCATTCATTTTGATGTGTTTTGATGGTCTGCATGAAGTGCACAGAAAAAAATCAAATTTAATGTATTTCAGGATGGCTTCAATAATGCCTTTGATTGACCTAGTAGCTGGTTGACTAACAAAGTAACTTAAGTACATACACACCTCAGGCATGAGCGTAAAATTGGGTAAAAGTTTTGTATTAAAATCAAATGGGAATTTTATTTTTTTTAGGTAAGAATGGAAAAATCAGGCCTGTTGGAGAGAGTTAAGTAGTGAGTTGAAACAACATAAGGTTGTATGCTTTTAGCTAATAATACTATTTGTATCTCCTCAAGACTTTGAATTCATGCACATTTACATTGTTCGGGGGGTTTTTTTTTGTTTTGTTTTTTTTTTTTTCTTTCCCCTTGACATCATACAATCCAAAGTCACTGCAAATAAAATGCACATTAAATGATACCAACAATGTTTCCAGCTTAAATCCCTGATTTATAAGTAAATCTAAAAACTTCAGGAGTCTGTAAAAATGTCTTCTTTTAATGTCATTATTTACAGAGCCTTCTGGGAAATGATGCTTACCAGGATGGATCAATTGCAAAAATATGATGGATAATAGCAGAGAAAAGTTATTTGATTGGTGAGAACAAGAGAATATTAATGCAATTTTAAATTTCAGATAGTCTCAACTTAAATCCTTAGTGAAATGCACTAACTTTTTAAATGATCAGAACTCAGCAAATACATGTGAATGTGAGATGAAAGGTGGTAAGACTTATTCCCCCTCCTTTATTTATTTTTTAAACAACTGTGTTAAAGAATTACTACCCTTTGAGAATAAGGATATTATTTTCTCTCTGAAAGGAAACATTGTACTCTATAGTATGACTTGTACTGTCTTTTGTGCCATTATTAATACATTTCCTGTTTAAGGAAATGACTTTTTTTTAAAAACATGGTAGCTTAAACTTCAAAATATGTGCTATTGACTTTTAAATTGTCTTATCTTACCAATGTCACTCTGGGCATGAAGAATAAAGTGTGGAAAATGCTTGTCATCATAATTCTATTGTCTTGAGACTCTCCTTTTTAAATAAAGCAGCTCATGTTTGGTGTTTCTTTGGAGGGGAAGGCAAATTGGAAGATGGAAAGTAAGTTCCACAGAAAAACTAACAGACCCTTTACTTCAGAGTAGTGAAGGATGAAAACATTCTCTCATAAACATTGTGATTTTTTAAAATAAGAATATATATCAGTATATATTAAAGATCAAGAACATCTTCCAAAGATCTTGTCCTCCTATTTATAAAAGCCATACAAGTGTCTCATACAGTTCTAGCTACTCAGTTCTATTTTCCTCCATATTTATTTTTCTGTTCTTATTGCATTCTTCAAAATCATCACTTTAAATTTAACAAGATTTGAATGGCATTATTAAGTGCAGAAAATAAGAATAGCAAAGGTTAAAATTTTGTGATATTGGACTTTTCATGTAATGTTCTTAAAGCATGTTTCACCAGTGAATAGTGTCTATGATTAATGTGTATTTAATAAAAGATGTAGATTACATTGTGAACATGTTAGCATTTTCTGAGTGGTATCTGTTTATATTTCCATTTAATTGACTCTATTTTAAGCATTTCTTAGTTATGAAATAAGCAGGATAGTTTTATATCGTTAAAATATAGATAATACAATCACAAGCTTTAGGGTTTGAAAAATAAATATGTATATAAATATATATGTATATATTTAGGTACCAGGGGCTGGGGATTGAACCCAGGACTTCATATGTGGGAAGCCAGCGCTCAACCACTGAGCCACATCAGCTTCCCTGAGTTGGTTTTGTTGTTTGTTTTTTTGTTTTTTTTTAGGAGGTCCTGGGAGCTGAACCCAGGACTTCCTATGTGGTAGACAGGTGCCCAACTGCTTGAGCCACATCTGCTTCCCTCTCTTAGTTTTAAAAAGCACTATACTGAATGGTTAACAAATTATAGCCTGCAAAGTAACTGTCTTAATTTTGCATGAATAATAACAGATAATATTTATTGCATACTTCTTTGTTCTAAGTAATGTGCTAAGTGCTTTATGTACATTAGTTCATTTAGCACCACAAAAAAGCCAGGGGTCAGATATTTTAAACCTCACTTTACAGACGAGAAAACTGAAATCTGGGGCTGAGGGACTTGTCCAAGCTCCAACAGTTGGTGAGTGGTAGAGCTGAGATTTGAACCCTTGGCTGTCCAATTACACACTGTGTATGGAACAAGATCAGATAGGTTTAATTTACTAGTAAAGTTTTTGATAAGTTAAATATGACATAGAATAAATATAATAATGTGACCAGGCAACAAGTGTTAGAAGATAGAAGACAGGGTTCAGGAGCATAAGGATAGATACCTAACTCTTTTTCCCCTCTAGAAAAACGACGGTGTGCTGGGTCCACAGTGGAGAAGAGGCAATGGTAGTCCTGTAAACTTAAGGAATGAGCATCAATTGTTTGCCTGATGCATTAATTGGATGAACTAGGTTTTATCGATCACTGTGTCAGGTGGTAGTATACAAAGGTGAGTAAGAAATAGTGCTGGCCTTTGAGAAGTTTGTAGTCTTGTGGAGGATGTAAGTGCTGTGGTTCAAGAATGACCAGGGATCATACTGATTACAGAGGAGGTCCTCCAATCTAGAAAGGGGTGAGTGGGAGGTGGTGAGTGGACGGAGACTTGCCTTGAGATATTTTTTATTTTCTATTTTTATTTTATTTTTTACCAGGAGGTCCCGGGGATCTAACCCAGGTCCCTCCATATGGGAGACAGACGCCCAACCATTTGAGCCACATCAGTCCCCCTCTTGAGATTTTTAAAGATTTATAAGTGAGGCAAGTGATATGGTGAAGGGTAGGGTGGAGTGTTGGGACTTCCAGGCAGAGAGAGCAGGTGGTGGAAAGGCAAGAATGTCTGAGTTCAGGCAGGTTAGAGTGACAACATAGAGACCAGATCCCTCAAGGCATCTAGTATGGGCTAAAGAGTCATATTAAGAGACGTTAATATGACGTTAATATTTCCTGTCTGAGGAAGGGACAGGATGCTGTTTACACGTGAGGACAGGCCCTCTGGCGGCCGTGTGGTGAAAGGATTGGATGGGAGAGAGATGACAGGGGCATGGCAGTGGGCAGTGGGAGGGGCTAGGTGAGGTGGGGGTTTGGTGAGAAGGGGACAGCTCAGGGTATCGAGAAAACCAAGGGAAGAAAGGTTTCAAGCAGGAGGACATAGTCAACAGTATCAAATTTCTGTAGAGAAAAGATGTTCATTGGGTTTAATAACAAGAAGGTCACTGGTGACTCTTGACAAAGCTATCTCCAGTGAGTGGTTTATGAAGAAGCCAGTGTGGTGAATGGAAAAGAAAGAGAACAAGTGCACCTTCTGTTATTTCTCCTTCTCTACTCCTTGTGGTGATTTTCCCCTCTACTTCCAACCTCAGAGTAAGAAAAGAACAATTATTGAGTGATTAATAAGAACTAGGAGTTTTATCTAAAATGGACCTTGTTTAAGCCTCACAATGACCCCCTGAAGTAGGAGTTACTGCATCTTCCTTTTACAAGTGGGGAGCAGAGGGTGTCAGGGGTTTAAACACCAGCCCAAGTTCCTACAGCTGCTAAGTGGCAAGGCTCTAATTCAAATCCAGGTCTTTCTGACCCCAGAGCTCACTTTCTAACCACTACCCTCTTCTAGAATTGAAAGTCTTCATGCTTGCTCTTTTCTCCTCTCTTCTCAGGTCTGCTTGCAATCATAGACCTAATAAATTTATTTTCACCAGAACATAAATGATGAATTAAGCTTAATATGATCTCTTTCCCCATGTATTTTTGAGATGACCATGGGTTGTGCTTATTTTACACTTTTATTGCAAAGTATAACATACAAACAGAAAAGCAAATGCAACATGGATATACAATTTGGTGAAGCATTGCTGGCCCTTCAGAAATTGTCTGTGTCTTCCTTCTATGTCCCATTCCCCCTCCTCTCAGAGGCAACCACCAATCTGACTTTTGTGACATGATTCCCTTGTGTTCTCTGTAGTTTTCCCATCTGAGTTACGCATCCCTAAACAATATAGTTTAGCTTTATCTGTTTTGGCACTTTATGTGAATGGAATTATGCATATTCTTCTACATCTTGCTTCTTTTGCTCAAAAGTGTTTTGAGAATAATCCATGTTGTATGCCATGTTAGTGCATTCATTTTCAATGCTGAATACTATTTCATTGTATGAATATACTATGATTTATTTGTCTAGTTTATTGTTTATGGACATGCAAATTTCCAGTTTTGAAATTTTTATGACCAGTGTTGTACCTTTCCGGATTAAGTCAAACGCAAGAAGCTCTAAGAATGCAATTTTAAACATCTTCAAATATTTCAGGGGGGTGAAGAGCCCTTTCCAATTCCCTTGAAATGAAGCCCCACAGGTGGTTCCTGATTTGCTTACTCACAGGGCCAAGCCTGAGGACCCTGAGTAGCATTTCTAAATTAAAATGTTTAAAGGGGTCAGGTGAGCTGAAAAAACAAAGAAACAGTTATTAGCAGATCTCCCATTTCCCCTAGTTCTTCCACTTCATTGTTGCAATCTTAGCTAAATGCGCTCAGCTTGCATATTTTCCTACATCAGTCCTTTGATCATTAAAGTAATTTCTTTTCCTTCCTCTGTACAAATCTTTTGATTATAGTAAGCTCATTCTTTGAAGAACAAACATGGTAAAAAATATGAACAACCTGAATAATTTTAGTACTATCTAAAATAACTGGCTTTGCATGGGATAAAATTATATCAATTTAATTTTTGTAAAGTGAGTCATTGAATATGATACAACCAGTAATAAGATTATGGCATATCATATATTTAATAATAACAGAAAATATAAAGACAACATAGTGTAGTGATTCAGAGTGTAGGTTCTGGAGACAGAAAGATTGGGTTCAGATTCCAGCTCTCTCTCTTACTGCCTGTATCAACTGGATGAATTTCTTAACCCTCCAGACTCAGCTTTCCTCAACTATAAAGTAAGGATAGTAGTAGAGCTTATTTCATAGGGTTGTTGTGAGCGTGCACAAGGAAATGTATAGGTACTTAACACAGGGTCAGGTCGGAGAAGCTAGTCATGTTAGTTATTATCGACACATTTAGCCCATCAAAAAGGCAGAATAACCAGAGTATTTATTAACATATCCTGATAGGAACAGTCACCTACTTATGTCATAGCTATTTATTCTACAAACATTTAACAAGGCACTACTGAGGTAGAGGCTGTGGGTGACACAAAAAATACTATTTGTGGAGATAAGACACTTAGGAAATTATAAACCAGTGGCAACATAAAATAAATTTGGAAACATAAAATAGAAAGTGATTGCAATCAATCAGAGATAGAACTTCTGAGTAATTGTATCTTGAATTTGATCTTAAACTGATCAATAGACACAGATTTGCATAGAAGAGAACTGAAGTACTTTCATCCTGAAGATATACATGTGCAAAGCATAGATGAGGAAATGCGTAAGATCTCTTTTGGGGGATATTAGGAATGGATGGTGTTGGGGTGAAGAAGGGAGAAAGAGTTGGTGGAGCATTTTATAAGTGGATCTTTAAGACTTAAGGCATTAATCAAAATGCATTTATCAGGTGGAAGGAAAAATAAGGATTCAATTCCATTTGGATTGGTTTGCTGAATTATGAATATATTAAGGTAAATAGCATATTATAGGAAAACGGTACTATCTTAGCAAAATAATATTTTCATATTTTATTTTTCTTAATAAAGATATAACAATAAAGCGTTTTTGCATTTCAAAGACTTAAAATTGGTATAGAAGAACTAGTCTTGAAATTCCTGTAAAAGAGACCTTTGAATTTATATGTAAACTCAAAAGTTTTTTTTTTTTTTTTTTACTTTTTCTTTGGATAAGCTTCCTTCTCCGCTGCTTCGATTATATTTTGAAGACAATTTTATTTTATAGCTTGGCTGTAAGGGTCCTAAGAATCTTGTGTAACCCCACAGTCTTTTGACGACTCTCCCAGATCACAGAATCCACTAGGTGGCGCCCATATCTCCTGCCGCTGGATCAACACGCTGGGCCGCGACCTTGGAAGAGCTGTGGGTTTTTTACAGGGGCTGGAGAGATCAATATGATCCATGTGCAGCAGCCACATTAAAGTCTACTCCAAAATGCTGTAAGCCTGGTGTTTCTTCAAGCTATTACTGAAATGGAATCACCAAAGATGGGCAATGATGGTGTAGTTTGAAGTACGAAAAAGCCTGCTATTTTTGCTCTATGAGTCCTAGCGAGAAGCAGGCAGGCAGGCAGGCAGTTCACAGTCTATTGACACGCAAGTAGCGTGCTTGGCGACTTAGAAGCTGTGTAGAAGCTACTCTTTAACGCCAAAACATTGATTTAGGCAGCAACACTGCTACTTATGGGACAGGGAAAAAGAGACAAGAGCAAAGTATGAAAAAAAAAAAAAAAAGAGAGAGAGAGAGAGAGAGAGACTATTTTAATATTAGCTTTCATGCAGGCGTAATTTATTTCTATCAGACAATTGAACACTGCTTGATATACAAAATCGAGGATCTATTCTGATATGGATTTCAGATTGTGGGAAATGTAGGTATTTTGTTTGTCTTTTGAATAGCACCAGGCAATTCTTTTTTTCTTATATGAAAAGCTGAAGGCTTTTAAACATTAGGCTATATTTTATTAATATTCTTTTTTAAAGGGACAGATAATGATTCTGGCAGCATTTTCCTGCCTTATTCAAGTTTATGGAAGTCCATTTCTCATCATTAGGCAGAAGATGCAGATAAGAAAGGATGAACATTATTCTGGAGCTTGTCACAGCAACGTTTCTTAGGTGATTAAAAAGAGGCAGCACGATCTCGGAGAAAACGCCTGACAAAAGGTAAATGGAAACTCGGTAACAGAAGAAAATCCGTGCTAGATTAGGCATAACCGGCCAGGAAAAAACCCATTCTACTAACTATACGTGTGCATTTCAGCTCAGGAACAAAAATAAGATCTTGTTCTTCTGAGGCTCTTAAAAATTTTGACCTGAGCTGGCCCCACAAACTAAGGTTTATTTGAGGCTCCCTGAAGGTGATTAGACCCGGAGGAGGCGTTTTTCCTGCAGTTTAGTTTAGGAAACTCAGCACTAGCCAAAAGCAGCTGCTTGTTGGTAGGTTCAAAGGCACGGGAGCTTCTTTAATTAAAAATCAGTAGGCTCATTTTAATTTTATCAAAATAGATTCTGTTATTTTTAAACTTCCTGCGGAATAATAAAGTATTTCCTTTTCTCTTTCTTGCTCAGCACCCATTCCCATTTCCATCCCCTCGGTGGCTGAGAATATGGAATTTTAAAAATCTCCCCAGGGTTATAATTTAGGTTCGGGACATGCAATAGTTCAACATAAAGATGTTTAGGAAAAAACATAATTTGGGGTGAATAAAAATTGTAGTCATAGAACCATTTCTTAAAAACTTTTTTCCTAATAATTTTGGTAGGCTGGAAGTAAGCAAGTGGGCATTATATTCAATTTCTGGAAGTTATTTTGCCTGGTGTTCAGTTGGCTTTTTTGTTGTTTTGAAGACGGGAAATTGCTATGAAATTTAACCCAGAAGCAAAGTACGATTTCTAAAGTAAAATATTTATCTTTTGTTCATTAAAATGTGGTATTTCAATATGCAGCTAAGACAAACCCATTTCTAGTACGTTATTAGAAAAAAAATCTGGAAGTGACAAAAAGGATGACTGAAAAACAGATTATGATTAACCATATAAATCTCTAGAAGTAATATATTTTTCACCTCTGGGTGCCACTGTTCAACTGTTTCTTGTTTTTATGAGTGTTTGTAATCCGGATACTTCCTGCGGTTGTATTCGTAAAAGAATCTGTTAAAGAGACATTTCCTCTATCTCTAGCTATCTGCTAAATAACTTTTAGGCACATGGATGCAAATTCAGCATGGTTATGATTTGCCATTTTAATTACCAAATGATGACCAAATAACATTGAAGGTTGTTTATATGGGCAATTGACCAAGTTAAAAACCAGATTTCATCTCCCTTGGAAATGAATCTTGCATTTACCTTTTTGGTAGGTATTTAAGCAGAGAAAGCCATTAAAATGCAGGGAATTTTAGTTTCGATTTGTAGCCACTTATAGACATGATTTTTAATTTTGCACAAATATTCCAATGGAAATCAATTTTATAAAAAGGAAGTAATGAGTAGACATTGGGGGAAATTCATTAACTAAAATATAATTTTAGGAACCTTACATTGTTAACTGAGATATTTTTCACTTAATTTTAAAGCTTAACTTGCAGTATTTCCGCTTAAAAACTTCACAGAAATCTGTCTATATATTTTCAAGGCTCTTAATTCTCAGGTATAATTATTTTAATAAATAAAATAATAATATTTGTAATATTGCAAAATGTATGAGTCATCCTTTATTTTTACAAACTAGGCAGTGAGTTAATATTCTGTACCAAGAAACAAATGCACAGGTTTGGTTGGCTTTCTAATCGCTAATTATTTATTTTAAACTTGAGGTTCATCTGAAATGCCAGAGTGAGGAGTTATAATGACAAAGTTGATTTTGTTTTGTCATATACAAAGTAGTTAATCTAAAAATTATTGATTGATATTCTCCTTCCTTTAACTCTTTTAGGATGCAATATTTAAAGCAAAACTAATTTATCTAGGTGTTCAACAGCACAAAATTAATTCTACTGGGACTGGTCCAGTCCAACCCTCATTATGGAACATGATTTCTCTCAACCAGCCTGAGCCTGGTTTTTACTGGGATACTTTAAAAATTAATCACAACAAAGAACTTAACTCTTGAGATGCTACAGGGTTGACCTTCACTATCATGTTTATTAGGCTATTTGATGGTATCAGAAATACATTAAAATAAGTGTTTTACCCTTGTTGGTGCTGCCTGGGACTCTGAAGCTCAGCAATTGTATTTGTGTCTATTGGAGGAATTGTAGCTCTATGATTCATACACCACGGTTAAAGTATATGTTTTAAAAATCTTTCCTTAGCCTGTGTCACCACAAGCATAATTGCTGACCCCGTCTTTTTTCATTTATATAAGTGGAGTGTCTAACTCTTTGCTGGGTTTGGACCATACAGCAGGTTTGACTGAATTTCTTTGCTCCAATGTCTAAATGAATCAGTTGGTTATTTTGGTGTATTCATACACACATAGAGCCCAACAGTGTACCTCTTAAGCATTAGGTATTTGCTTCATCTACAGCCATAGTTGAACATCTTTTTCTTTATTCTTTTCTTTTCTTTTTCTTTCCTTCTTCTTTTAAAAAATATATGTACAAATAATTATTGGGGAATGGTTTTTTTTTTGTTTTTTTAATGTCAATTTTCATTTCAACTTTTTGCCTACTGTATAGCAGTTTGTAAAGATTAGGCCATTTTGCACTGGAGAATCTCTTGCATTTTAAAGTTGTTTGGAGGCATCTCACCAAACCTTTTTCATTAAAGTAGTCTTTCTTGTTCAAAGTGCCTCATTTTCCATTAGAATGCTATGAAGTTGGTATAATATACTTTCTTTTGGTGGCAGATAAGAAATATTTATTTGGTGGTCAGGAGGCACTGTGCCCACTCTGCCACAGTGAACAACATGTGGGAAACTTGAGTATGGGTAGATGACTTTATATGGAAAAGTAAAGATTTAGTCTTCAGTTGGTTGCTTAACCTATAGGCTAACAAACCAACCCCTTTTCCTCACCTCTCCGGGACAGATTTCTCTTACATTAGTAAATTGTCTTGTCACCAGAAGGTGCTGCAGTTATGTTGTAAAATCTAATCAATTTAAACTCATTTTATCTAAAATGCAGTAACAATTGTTAACGTTTCCTAATTAATTATTCTAGGCTATAGTTAAACTACACTGAATAACAGATTTAATAAGTAAACATTTAGGCAATGCAGTAACACTTGCTTTACATACAATTTAATTTTAAATTCACCCATATAGAGCCTATTGTTTTAAATAGGAGTAGAGGTAAGTTTTTAAAAAAAAGTTTCGTAAAAACATAGATTGGCCAGTGAGTTACTTTCTCTGTTAAAATAATAGTGTGACTAGAAACTGCTGCCTTGAGAAACAGAATTCTCAATCTGTAATGTGTGGATTGTGCTTCTGTTTTAAATCCATTTTAGATAGTATTTAAATCACATAGATTCCCCCCATATTCTTGTCAGCCTAGATTCACAAAAAAATGAAGCTCTATACCTTGAAGACATTTAATAAACGTTAATTTTTATTAACAATTTAAATATAATCTCCCAACAGATGTAGCTCTTAGTTCAAATTCTTTTACACTAAATATGAGGGTACAGGATATTTGGGGGAGGTTTATGATTTCTCCACAACAAAGTCTGCTTAGAGGGGAACATTTTACAGTTTTGGAATATCTGCTTCTCCCCTCTGCAGATACTACCAATGGACAATAAATAAAAAACTGCAAAAAGAATCCCCCTCATTTTTCAATGTATTTTTTATTTCAATTGGAAAATCCCCACTGAATGAATTTTAAAAAAAATTAAATGTATCCTGGGAACACGCTGTTCAGGATTTTGGAATGGGAACTTCAAACGAAGTTGGTAAAGGAGTCAAGTGCGTAAGTGGAAACTTTGAGGAAACTGGCAATGAGAGACTGGAAATCAGGCAGTCATTTACATTTTACTCCACCACCCTCTGCATGTGCGAGTACAAAGCAGGGAGCTGGCACGGCTGTGAGTCAGAATTCTCCTCTCAGGAACTGAGTGGAGAGAGATTCCCAGCATCTGTTTCCTCAACTATCACCTAGAGGATACTGATGGTAAATCACAGGGAATAAAAATAGCCTCTGAAGTCTAGTTACAAACAAATGAGATATGGTGGATATTTGACAGTGGTTTGGAGTCTCTTCTCTCAAACTCAAAATTCTTCATTAGTTAATTAATAAAGATAATGTTATTTTACATTAATGAATTATATTACTTATTAATCTAAACGTTGAGCAAAATCTTGACATTTTTATTGATCTGAGTTGAACTATTACCTAAATTACAATGTGTTTGGTATTTAAATCTGAACCATATAGCTGTATAAAGGTTGGCTATGACCAATAATCACAGATAGTAAAGCTTTGTTTTAGACACAATAAAACATGTATTTTTTATTTTTTTTTTGAGGTACCAGACTGGGGATTGAGCCCGGGACCTCGTATGTGGGAAGCCAGTGCTCAACCACTGAGCTGCATCGGCTCCCCTGGGTTGGTTTTTATTTTGTTTGTTTACTCATTTTTTGTTTTTAGGAGGCACCAGGAAATGAACTCGAGATCTCCCCAAAACATGTATTTCTAAGACTAAAAAATGGCACGCTTCTTACCCCAGTGTCAATTGCCCGTATACTCAGAGAGCTCTGCATTTGCTGGAGATTTTAAGACTAGAATCTTTTACAATTTAAGATTCTTTAAGGTTATATTTCACATGTGGGGAAGCGTTTTTTAGGTCTGGCTAGAATTGTAATTTGATATTAAGTTACAGCTTCAGTATTTTCAACAAAAATAGCAGCTTTAATAGATGAGATTAGCAAGTGGTGAAAAGTTCAAAGCATTTAATGGAATTGATCTACTGAATTAGCATTGACAATTTTTAGTGGCTATCTTAAATATACATTATTATCATGAAAGAATTAGTCCAATTAAGCCTTTACATTTGGAAGATACTCAGTCTGACCTTGTTCTACTCAATATGAAAAGTGCAAAGGTCTTGGGTTTATTTAAATTTGGTGCTAAATCAATAGATTTGGGGGACCCTTTCACTACTATTTGAAAAGGAGGAGAAACCCAAAGGCTCTTTATGGTGACAAATGGATTATTAGAACAGTTACACTTTGAAAATGAAAATAATGGTTAATTAATAGAACAAAATTATATCAACAAATACATCAGAGGAATCAACAAAAATTGGGTTCAGGAATTGCATTCTCATTACAACCATATATTACTGTGTATACTGAGCACATTAGGTACAAAGGCCATACATTTTGGAACTGAAATAATTATATTGAATTTTGTATCAGGTTTTATTTAGAATATTCTGAATTCACAAATAACCAGCTAATTTAAAAATTAAATTAAATTTTTGAAAAACTAGAAATCTATGCCAATATACATGAAGAGTCAAGTATGGGATTTTCAGGAAATCTACTTTCTATGTATCCACAGTTTATTTTATGTTCTATTAATATAGACGTCTATGATACCTTGAACATAAATATCATGTAAAATTGAGTTTTACATTTTCAGCTTAATTGTGCAAAGCTTCAGATGATGGCTGATTACTCATATTTATCATGAAATTGTGGAGTCTTGGCTCTTGAAGGAGCTTGAGAACCAGCTCCTTACTTCACAGAGACTCATAAGGAAGCCTTCATCTGAGGAGCTAGCTCTTCTGTAAAAGAATTCAGTAAAAGATATTTTAGTTTAGTGGGGTTTTTTGTTTGTTTCTTTTGTTCTATTATCCATTATGATATTTAATGATCCATTTTCTTAATTTTGACTTCTAACCTAAACATTTTGGGACCTTTCGAGTAGAAAGAGAGACCATCCTTTGTGTAATGTCTCCTCAAAATTTGAACATTGTAACTAATTTATCCCCACCCTCTCCTCTACAAACCCAACAATCCAATTCCAAGGTATTTTTCTCATTTATCAACCCCCCCCCCAGTTTATTTAGGTTCTCCTGTGAAGGCTCAGCAGATCATTCATATCTGTCTTTAAATCTAGACTTCTAAGGGAAGATCAGCTCTTTAGAAGGGTATCCTGAAGAAGATGGGAGGATGATCTCAGATTCTTAGGGATTTACTGAAAGCCTTCTCTCTGCCAGGCTCTGTGCTAAGTGCTGGGAATACTGCAGGATACAAAGATCTGAAAGGAGAAAAAGATGTGCCAACAAATAATGGCAGCACAAGGTGCCGAGTGCTAATATGAATGTGAACAAAGTGCACTTATATGTCATAGTCCTAATTCTGCTTCCATTGTCAGACCAGTATTTTAAACTGAGTGCAATGTCTATTGGTAGTCAGATTTTTATTCAATAATCTCTAATTTTTTTAATCTCCCACGTGCCAGGTATACTTTTGGAGCACATTTTTCATATGAAATTTAATTCTGCTCTTTGTTTGTGGTTATTTGTACAATTTCATCTTAAAATGTTATTTTACCTTCTGAACACCTTTCTTGGCACCTCTATCCATTGTTCAGTTCAGTGTCACGAAACACCATTTGTAGCTTCCTAGACTTGAATGCTTTAGTTAAAAATCTCCAGCCAGATGGTAATTAGCTAATGCATAGTTGTCTTCTCCTGGTCATATTTTCCCAGCATGCCTTATAAGACAGGATCAAAAGCCTTTCTCAAGTCAAGATAGGTTTCATCAATTAGTTTTCTGGGACCTACCAGGCCCACCACTGCTGTGTAAGAAGATGACTGTATGTCACCCAGACAGGACAAGTTCTTCATGAAGCTGTATTGGTTATTAATAATTGTATAATTGCAAATGTCCTAAAGAGTTCTGTTGGGGAAGTGGCTATGGCTCAAGCAGTTGAGGTCCTGTATTACCATATGGAGGACCCAGTTTCGATCCTGGGACCTCCTGGTAAGAAAAAAAGAAAAAAGACATCCCAGACTTGCACAGAGAAGAAGCGCAGGCCCCCACCAGACGCCGAAAGGCAGCAGCTGCAAAGCAAAGCACCAAAAAGGCGATGATACAATCAGATAGGAAATTAAAAAAGGGTTCTGGTTATTTTGGTCCTTTTTTCAGTCTTCAAGAGTCTACCTAGCTCTCTGAATATTACACAAAGGGAGAGATAATTTTATAACAGTTGTTCAGTGTTGTCAGATGGAAAAAACCAGAGCCTGTGGCTGTCAGAGAAGTGCTTGAGACCTACCTACATTCTGGCCATAATTTATCATGCCAGCATTTGCACCTTCATAGTCAAGCACTAAACATGGCATGATGTGAGCTTTTATTTGGTCACCATGGCCAAGTTTTCTCCATTTATTGATTTGGAATAAACTGGGTTGATTGTCGAGAGATAGAACATGCCAGATAGCAGAACGATAAAAACCACATGTAATTTCCCTATCTAGAGATTAGTATTGTTAACATTTTGCCATACTCGTGCTTGTGTGTGTGCTAGTGTGTGTGTATAAAATGTGTATATTAAGCATACATATTATTTCATAACTTGTTTTTTTTCACTTAGAACTGTATGGAATTCATCTTTCCAAGGAAATGCACATTATATAAGCAGAAAAATTGAACTTTTCAATATTTAATTTCATTTGTGTTCTTTTTGCTGTTCAATAATACTTCTGTAATTCCCTGAGTAAAAAGAAACCTCTCCTTCATACGCTCCTCTCTTCTGGTATTATCTATTTTTTCATTTAAGTACAGTCTTTATTCTCCTAGTAACTGTATTCTTTTTTTTTTTTTTTTTAAGTTTTAAAAATTTCCTTTATTCCAGATGATCCAATGCCATAACAGAAACTCCATTATAAAAAACTTCCCCCAAATTGTCACAGTAAATGACCACAAAAAGAAACAGAAAGTCTTAAACCTCAAGCAGAAACTGAGATTTAATACAACAGAGTTAATTATTTATAGTAAAGGTTTCAGGATTGTCAGATTTTGCTTTCATAAAACATATCCCAAAACTACCAAAAAGTTATAATTAGCGATAGTTCATTATTCCTAGCCAACAGACCAGAAGCTACTCTTTGCATTTGAATATATTGGGGAAAATATGCCACAATTCAGCCAACAAATAAATGGACTACCCTTAGGAGGTGGAGGATGAGGTGGTGGAGCTGGTGATAACAACAGTGAAAAAACTCCTCTGTTTGAAAGTTACACAGATTTGGACAGAGAAATCAAGTGGATGGGTGTTTCAGGGTAGAGAGTTTGTTGCACTAATGAGGGTAATATGATATTCACTTGCCTTCTAGAATACCTTGTACTGCCTAGTTCTTTAGCAGACCAAGAACTAAATTTCTATTCCCATTATTTGTTGGAAGAAGGGTGCCATTCCTGTGCTGGAGCCACCCTAATGGCGGTGCCTTGGTGAGAATGGCCCTCATAAAAGATGTGTTGCAGCAGTGAAAAATTGATCAAAGCATCTGTAATGCAATAAATAGAAAGCATCCACAGAGGAGTGATGTTTACAAATTGGATTTGATTGAGACCTTGCCTGTATTAGTCAGCCAAAGGGGTGCTAATGTGAAATACCAAAAATGTGTTGGTCTTCATAAAGGGTATTTATTTGGGGTAGAAGTCCACAGATACCTGGCCATAAAGCGTTAAATTTCTTCTCTCACCACAGTCCATTGTTACGTGTTTGAGCAAGACAGCTGCTGGTGTTTGCCAGGGTTCAGGCTTCTGGGGTTCCTTTCTTCCCGGGGCTGCGTTTCTCTCCAGGCTTAGCTCCTGTTTCCTCCACAAGGTCAGCTGTAGACGATCGGGCGAACGGCTTGTTTCTCCTCTCCGGGGGCCTTTTTCCAACATCAAAACTGCTTCTCAAAAGTCTGCTTCAACTGTCTTTTGCCTTGCCTTTTATATTCGATTCTCTACCCACCAAGGGGTGGGGCTCAATGCCCTAATCCTAACCTAATCATGCCCAGATTAACAGATCAGTTTACAAGCATGATCCAATTATATTTTTGGAATTCATAATTACATCAAATTCCCCAACTGTTACATTGCCTAATATCCAAAAAATACAAATGTCATTTATAAAACTTAAGCAACTGTGCATTAGTGTGCCTTTTGAAGAAACATAACAGAAATGGCTATCTTCATTGGAAAGTACTAAGTGGTTATAATATGGAAGGGCATTCCTTAAACATTCAGTAGAAGTTGTGTACATGCTGGAGAGCAACATAACTCTGCAATCTTGGCAGGGGAGATACTATGCTTACAAAGGTGGTTTTCCCAGGGTGAGTCTTATCCATTGCACTCCAGATGTGCTGACCCCTGTGATTTCCCCAAATGTGGGAAACTCAACTGCATAATTTGTGGTAGTGGGGGACTGCATTCACACTCTCCCCTTTTCTGTTTTCTTTTTCTTTTAAAACCGCTCTCAGGAGCGCCTTGGTCCGCGCACTGACTGAAAGAAAAACTTCGTTTTCAGTGCCCCACGTTGGGCGCCATATGTTGGCATTCAGGAACTGGGTCAGTGAAAACGGTGCCACGGATGAGAAAAAAAGAATAAGACAAAGAGAAGAAAAACTGGGATCAGGGGACTCTCTGTCCGATATGGAGAGAAGAACTCAGCCACATCCTAAAGTGTGGCTTTTTCACTGTATTCTTTTTGAGCGTAGGATCTGTGCATGATTTATCCCTATGTTCCTTGAATTACAGCTGCATAACGGATATCCATTGAGTGAATAGCTAAAGGGACTTTGGTAACGGGGATTAAAATCCTACACCTTTGTGTTTTGATCTTAGTTCTACCACTGGTTTGACTTGGTAACTCAGTTTATCCAGGGGAGGAAGGAAAATAAAGCAATTTCTTATTTACCTGGCATCACCAGGGTATGAAGTATGCTGTAGAAGCTAATGTACCACACAACTGAAGTTAATTTTTTAGTATTAACTATTTTGGATGAAACTCTTTCTGATGCATTACACACACTTTATTACTTTTTTACACAAGTGAAAGTGTCAAAAATTATAAAATGCAAACAAAAAACTACTCATAATCCTACTACCCCAAAATAAACATTGTTATTATTTTGATGTATATCCTTCTAACCTGTTTTCTACACATATCTACACATATGAAATATGACTACAGTTGTTTATCAGAATGCAGTGAGCATAGTTAGTAGCAATGCTTCATTATTTGTACACCAATTGTAACAAATGTACCATATACATGTAAAATGTTAATAGGGGAAAGTGGAAAGGGGGAGGGGGTTGGGTATATGGGAATCCCCTGTATTTTCTTTCTTTCTTTTTTTAAATTTATTGAAGTATATCATTCATACATGAACATATGTAAACTATAAGTGTTCAGTAAACATCGTGAACTTACAAAACAAACATATATAACATCATACAGGGCTCCCACACATCATCCCCCCACAAACACTCTGCATTTATGTGAACATTTGTTAACACATCATGAAAAAGCATCATCAAAATATTACTACTAACTATAGTCTGTATCTCCCTCCCCTATACATTTTTTTAAAGGATTTATTTATTCATTTATTTACTTTTATCCATTTTTACCCCCCCTCCCCATTTTTGCTGTTTCTGTGCCCATTCACTGGGCAATGCTCTGTGTCCGTTTCCTGCCCTCACTTCTCATCCTTCTCCTCCTGTCTTCACTGGGATTCGATCCTTGAAATCTCTGGTATGGGAGAGAGGTGTCCTACTGCATGTGCCACCTTAGCTCCTGGTTTTTCGGCATGTCTCATCTTGGCTCTCCCTTGTGTTATTCTCCTGTTATGTCATCATCTTGCTGCGTGGCTCGCGGGGCCTGGCGGCTCAACTGCACACAGGGCCTGGTGGCCCATGCACCTTTTGTATTTTTCTTTTTTTAATTTTTACCAGGAGGTCCTGGGGATCGAACCCAGGTCTGTCCATATGGGAGACGGATGCCCAACCACCCAAGCCACATCTGTCCCCCTGCTATATCTCTTAAGGTTGACCAAGGATACCCAAAGTTACAGTCTTTTCCCATACAGGATGGTCATGTAATAAACCAGGCTTAGCTTATCACCAGCATTCTAAAATCCAGATCTAGGGAGAAAAACTAGGTCTGGATCCACATACATGGTTTGTAATATAGCGAATGTTTAGCCTACCCTGATTATCACAAAATCAGGTTAACGAGAATATTCACATCTCTATATTTTCTATGTGACTTTTCTGTAACCTAAAGCTTCTTTGAAGATAAAGTAAAAAAAATAAGACACTGGGGGAACATATGGAAGAAATCGTCACTGCACATAAAAGATAACAGATCTTACAGTGATGAAAGACACGATGAAAAAGATTTTATTTATTTTATTTTCATATTTGTATTTTATTTGTTATTTTAAAATTATTATTTTATTTTCATGTCATTTTTGTGTTTTTTTGGCTTTGTTTTTGGGGAGGTTGGGTTCAGAGAAGGGTCACAACTGTGGCAGGGAAGGATCACTGATAGTGCAGGGTGTCAGTGATGGGGGGATGTATGGGGAGGGGTGCATCTGGGGCATGACTCTAAGGCATATGAATATGTTCAAGTGGTCATGGGGCATTGTCTCGGTGGGTGAAGACCCACACAATAACCAAAAGAATATTGAATTTCCATCCTGGGAAGTCTTGCTACATTCTTTAATAGAGCGGCAAGAATCCCCTAAGTACATGGGCAGTACTCAGCAAAGGAGGACAGACTATTACACCAGGCCCTTGATACTGATGGGTGTTCTTATGAAACTTTTCTTGTGAAATTGAAACTTAGCTTAGTATTATATATTGCCTAAGAGTTACCTCCTGAAAGCCTCTTTGTTGCTCAAATGTGGCTAAACTCAGCATATAAATGCACTACCTTCCACCTGGCTTGGGACATGATTCCTGGGGATGAGCTTCCCTGGCACTGAGGGATTATTACCAAGCACCAACTAGGGATGCATTTGGAAAAAGACCTGGACCAAAAGGGGGAAATATTAATTACAAATGAGTTTTTATGGCTAAGAGATTTCAAAGTGAATCAAGAGATCATTCCAGAGGTTACGCTTATGCATGTCTCAGCAGGATCTCATTTGACTGCCACAATAAACAGTGCTTCAAACAGTGGAGCTCCTGAGGGCTCTAGAGACATCTAGACACTATAGGCAGGGCAGACAATCTCAGGAATTTGGCACCCTGTCAGTGGGCCTTACTTTGGAATATATTCTCCCCAATACAACAGAGTTAGACTCATTTATATTTTCCCTACACATAGCTCTTCTGCCCCTTTATTTGAACCTATAATTGTTACTATACTCATTAAATATATGTCTCAGAGATTTAAATCTTCAGTTTGTTCAAATGACAGTTGAGCCCTGAATCTCAGCAGAGTTGCGACACCTACTCTCCAGTTCACTGGACTCACCCAGGACAACTAACAAAAGGATGATGATGGACAATGCCCATCCCAAAACACAGAGTATCTACAATCACAAGCAAGACAGTTCCATCCATCTGCCACATAGGAGCTAAGCCTTCTCTCAGTCAGAAACAGAGTGGGCATAACCATCCAAAAATCCTCAAGATTGAGGAATGAACAAACATAAGGAGGGAATGCAACTATGGACTAAAGTAGACTTATTATTATTCTAGCAATGGAAGAATTTATATCATTGATATAAAAGCAGTGGCCACCAGAGGTTCTGAGGGGAGGGAGAGGGAACAATAGGTGTAACACAGGGCATTTTTGGGACATTGGAGTTGTCCTGCATGACATTGCAATGATGGATACAAGCCATTATTCATTTTGTCAAAACTTGTAAAGTTGTACAGTGCAAAGTGTAAACTATAATGTAAACTATAGACCATAGTTAGTAGCAATACTTTAATGTATGTTCATCAATTATAACAAATGTACCACACTAATGAAAGATGTTGTTAATAAGGGAAAGTGGGGGAGGGGACAGGGGTGGGTATATGGGAATCCTCTATATATTTTTTATTTATTTTTTACTGTTTTGTTGTTTTTTTCTTTTTTTAATTTGTTTTTTTCTTTTTATTCTTTCTTCTCTTTTTTTTTTCTTTCTTTTTGGAATCTCCTATATTTTTTATGTAACATTTATGTAATCTAAAGCTTCTTTTTAAAAAAGATTAAAAATGTATTCACAACAAATTAATATTTATAATTGCTTCTTGTTAATTAACAAAAATCTTTATAGAACAATAAACTTATAACTAATATTCAATGTTGATGGCTGTATAGTATTCCATTACAGGAATATGCCATAATTTATTTATCCTTCCTTTACTGGACATTAAGTTACTATCTACTTTATATATTATACAATACAAGCAACATTATAATACCTTAATTCATACATCTTTGGGCACTTGTCAAGGAAAATTTTTAAATATCATCTTTTTAACTATCAAAAGTTGGTTAAGCATATAGTCCTTTTTCCTCCCATCCCAAGATTTTAAAAAAACATGGCTCATTAAAATTTCTTTGGTGTATGAGATGGCCTAAGATGTAAAAATTATTATTAAATGAGGTCTTGCTACCCCGACTAATGATAATGGAATTACTTTCTCTTTCATATTGATTTTGGAAAACTTGTTTGGCCTCATTTGGTCATTTGTGGCATGAAGAATGAATTTCTTTATTAGTTCTACTCATCTAACCTAAAGAAATAGGATTCTAAATGTTCACATTTCCTGGAAGAAATTGATACCTAGCTATATCTTTGTGTAGTTTCATAAAACCATAGGTTTGAAGGCAAACTGGGTTCTGTCCTCAGTTCTGGTCCCCAATTTCCATTTTTGTAAGCAGGGACAGTACTAAGTCATTCTTCTCAGAGAGCAGTGAGAGGAACAACGAATAGGAATGGACAGCAAAGTCGCCACTAAAGGCTATGCAGTTGTGGGCAGCATTACAGCAGCACCTTCTATTAGAAAATCCAGTGCAAGTTGCACTCATACCAGTGGGAGTTGTGTTATTCTTGATAAAAGCACTTGTATTTCCCTCAGCTGTTGCTTTAATGCTAAGCAATGTTTACAGCTCAGTTTACACTAGATCAAAATATTTGTTAGGGGGAGCTGGTGTAACTCTGAGTTGGTGTGAAGGAAACACTGAGGCCAAATTATGCTTCGAGAATGGATGAAAAAAAAGTTGCTACTATTTTTGCTTAAAATAAATCACTGTTAATTGGAGATTGTGGGATTTTGTAATTGGGAACTAGAGGGTAAAGAGAGGTCATTATTTTTATTTTAAATAGATCAATGCTGTTAATCGAGATCTGTTCCTGTTCAAAAGCTGAAGAAATTACTATTTAGTTCTGTCAAGTAGCAGCAAATAATATTAATTAAATCTGGTTGATTAGACGGTTTTTCCCAAATAACCTTTCAAGAGAATGTGGCCCAAACTGTGATGTCTTAGAATTAAAAAAATTTAATTGGTAAAATTTCTTCATGACTTTATTTACTTATTAAAAGCAGTATGTTAGCAGAAAGACATCTACAACCCCAATCTGGATTCTTGCACAGCACCTTGGACTGTTAAGGCAAAGACAGTGGGTCTGGTTGGTGAGAACTCTTTTTCTCCAATACTTCAGCAGTTGTGGGGTTGTTGGTGTGATGTATCTTAGCGCATCACAAAGGAATATCTCTAAAGCAGATGCCAGAGAGGGAAGCGGTTAAGAGGCAAGGAGGGAAGAAAAGAACCATGGTTAACCAATGCAGTCCGAAGAGAAAGGTGAAAGACATCTGAGCTTTTGGCCAGAGTTGAGGTAAATTCAGCTCTTACAAAAGGGCATTGTGGGATCTCTGGGGCCCCGCCGAGCTGATAGTGCTTTTGCTTTATAGGTCTCACTGGGTGGACGCTCATGCGGTAAAAGGAATTGGACTTGGATTTATCTACTTTAGAAGGAGGATACATTCAACTTGCTTGCGTCGGAGAACTGGTCACTCTAGGGAGCCAGTGCACAGGAGGATGAACTGTGGAGTAGAGGGAGAACCGCAGGATGGGAAGTGGGTTGACTGGGATCCTGAGGCCAGTGCTGACATTCGCTGGTGGGCTTGCGAGTCCCTTGATCTATCTACATTCAGTTTCATCCTGTGCAAAGCAAGGCGCTTGGTACTGACCACAGGAGCGAGGATCTCTGAGCTCCCTCCCAGATCCTGGGCATCCTGGTTTCAGGTAGCCTGAATTCTTAGGGCCTGAGGTCTTGTGTGCTCTGGGTAACTATAGAACAGCAACTAAAAGAAAAACTTTGTCCTCAGGCTGATGCTTTACGTCACCGTGATGCTTAGGGGGGCCCTAGCTTGATATTAATCCTGTTTTTTTTTTAAAAAGCTTCTTTTGATATGTTGGTACATTTTTTGGGGTACATTTTATTCCTTCATAAATTTTTTAACTGTTCTTGTATATGTCCAAGCAGCACATATTCCTTGTGAACCTATTTATCCCTTGGAACTTCAACAGGAACAAGTGCTATCAGTCAATATTTGAAGCTGATGACTCATTCTGATAAAAAATGAGTTATTTTGTTCTTGATCTATGTCTTGAGTTATCAAGAAACTTAGAAAACTTTCCTACTGCAGTCATCAGGAAACTAACTATAAATAAATAAACGTCTTGCTATTTGGTTTCATGAAATATGATTCTCAGCTAACTGATCCTTTACCTTTTTACTGTTTGAATTAAGGTATTTATAACTCCCAGAAAAGAGTGTCCTTTCTAGAACAGAATGATTCGTTATTTATTAAAAACAAGCCATGCTAGTGTGTTATCTAACAATTTTATTGAAGAAATGCTTTCCTATTTGAGAAATTTGGAAAGCAGTGTTTATTTGTTTATGTAAAAATGGTTGATTAATCATTTATTGTGGGTTGATATGGATACAGAAATGCTTATTACGAAAAGTTCTGCCACTGGCTGCAGGTTCTCCTTGATCCAACTCTGCGTGTTGGGATGGCCAGAATCTTTTTAAGATTCCTCAGTATTCCCAAAAGGCATCAGCTTGTTTGAGCACTAATGCCTATGGCTCCACTTCAACCAACTGTAAATGCTGTGTTTCAGGCCACTGTCCAGAAATGCCTGGTGCTCAGCTCTTACCAGTTTAGGGCAGGGGTTGGCAAACTTTTTGTGAAAAGGGCCAGACAATAAATATTTTTGGCTTTGTGGACCAAATGATCTCTGTGACAACTACCTACCTCTGCTATGTAGTGCAAAAGCAGTCATAGACAGTATGTAAATAACTTAGTGTGGCTGTGTTCCAATAAAACTTTATTTACAGACCCTGTAATTTAAATTTCACTTAATTTTCATGGGTCATGAAAAGTTACCCTTCTTTTGAATTTTTTTCAACCCTTAATAAGATGGAAAATCTATTCTTATCTCATGGGCCACAAAGAAACAAACATTGGGATAGATTTGGCCTACAGGCCACAGTTTGCTGAATCCTGGTTTAGAGAGTTGACGTTGTAAAAGACACAACTAATAATTTGTGACTGACAGTGTTAAATGTACCTGTTTGCTCTTTCTTCCAAGCACATGGATTAGATTATATTTACAGTCTCCTTTATAGTTAGGTCTGGCCACGTGACTAAGTTCTACCCATGGAATGTGAACAGATGCCATGTGTTGCTCCTTCCAGGCCTGGCCGTAAAAACCTCCCCTGCATGGTCCTCCATGTCCACTTCCCTCGCGTTGAATATGGTGTGGAGTTTTATGACAGAAGGAGCCTGAGCTTGTTTGGCTTTACATGAGGAAGAAATAAAGTTCTATTGTGTTACACCACTGAGATATTGAGTGTTTATCTGTTATAGCTGCTAGTGTCACCATAACTAATATCTCATTCATTCTTCCCGATGTTTTTGATTTGATTCTTATATTACATTGGACTCTCGGAGACTACGTACTTGGCGAACCACATTTTTTCCCCTCCTCCTCATCCCTTCATTTCTTTCCTCTCACATTTAACCGGCAGATGATAGACTGGGAGAAGATATTTGCCGTCTTTGTTTTAACAGATTATAGTTTGGTAGCTATAAGCTTCCACTGAAAGATGCTACAAGAAACAGCGGTGTGAAACCTGTTATTGTTTTTACCAGAGATGTCAGTGACAGAACTGTCCCCAATATGAAATTCACCTGAGACATTCCTTTTGGAATTCAGGGCCAGGAAAAGTTTATCTTCCCCTGAAGAACTTTTATATTTCTTATCAACAAAGAGAATATAGTTGAATGAGCCTGATTGTATCCCTTTTCCCTTTTCCCTCTGGTTGCCAAGAAGCTCAAGCCAAATTTTTGGCTCAACATTAGTAACTTTGTAGGACCCTGTGGCCTACATATCTGCATTCTTAGTTTCCTCCTGGTCTTGACCTTCTATTCTGCTGTGTTTTCCTTGTTCCTGATTTTTTTATTTATATTTTTCAAATTTACTGCTTGTTTTCTTTTAAGTTTCCTTGTAGAACAAGGTGGCGTAAATAAAAAATGGCTCCAGTTTATTAATAGAAAACACCAAAAGCTTTCCTTAATCATCAATTTAGTGGTCTGGGAATTAGCACTTCCAACTTCTTTCTCAGGCTCCCTCCTTAGTCATTGTGTCTCCTGGTAGTTTGGTGAAGGGATGGTTTTGCAATTATGAGAGCTGAAGATCTTCACATTTCTCCATTTTACTTTAAAAGAGAGAGAAAGTCATTTTAGCAGGAGTCCCTATTCTTTGCCATAGGAAATGTAGAAAGGATATAGATAAATTTAACTGGCAGATGACAAACTGGGATAAGATATTTGAATATTTAAAAGCAACAAAGCATTTATATCAAGAATATACAATGACCTCCTGCAAATCAACAAGGAAAAGATAAGAAACCCTAGAGGGAAATGGTAAAACAACAACAACAAAACCCGACTACGTTATTCTCACAAGGGTATACCAGAAAAGCTAACAAATATTAAGAACAGATGCTGAAACTTACAAGTAATCAGAGGACAGCAAATCTAAACAAGTTATTACTTCGCCCTCATCCAATTAGCAATAATTAAAAGGTAGGTAGATAATAAGTATTGGCAAGGGCATGGGAAAATGGGAACCCTCATGTCCTGCTAACAGGAATCTAGCCTGGCATAGCCATTCTGGAAAGCAATCTCTCCGTGTTTAGTTAGAGTAGCTATGTGAATGTCTTATGACCCCTTCTGGGTATATATTCCAGATAAACTCTCCCACAAGTCCAGTAGGAGATACAGATAGAGCTCATCACAGTCTTGTTTGTGGTAGCAGGGGGTTTGAGGCTTCTGAGGTATCTGTCACAAGGAGAGTGGATGAAGAAAATGTGGTGGATGCATATTTTGCAATACTTAGAATCTATGTAGGCTTATAGTAACATCCTAAAAAATAGTGTTAAGTAAAAAATGGAAGAAAGAGTAACACGTTTAGCAGAACACCATTTACATAAATTTAAAGCAGCCACAAAAAAATAGTACAACATAATTTTAAAAGAATTCAGACAAATTAAGTTTATGTCAAACCCACTGGAGAGTGTACATATGGAGGGTAGGGGAGTAGGGGCCGACGGATGATTATCTACCCTGAATTCAACTATCTGTGCTGAAGTCAAAACAGGAAGGGTATGTGGTGTTGGTAGGAAATGGGCACTGCAGTGTTGCCTCTTGATGTCCTAAGATAGCCAAGTCTAAACAGGAGAATTCATGGTGGCAGCAGCACAGAATATAAGGATGCCTTCACCCTCACCTGGCTTTGATTCCAGCAACAACTCTGAACTTACCAGTGTTTCGCTGCTGCTTAAAAGTGAGGACTTTGTAAAAATCTATCTCAGTAAAGACAGCACCCTAGATTTCATTTATTCATTTGGAGCATAGCATGGTGGTAGAAAGTATGGGCTCTGGAGCCAAGTCGTGGCTCTACCTTTACTACTGCATGGCCCTGGGCATGTTACTTAATCTCTCTGTGCCTCAGTTTCCTCATCTTAAAGATGAGAATAATAACTGTACTTCATATGGTTGTTGAGAGGATTATAGTGGTTGGCACATAGTAAGCATTATATAAGTTATTCCTTAAATAAATAGTTATTTGACAAATATTTGAATATTTTACACAGCAAGGACTGGTTCTGGAAATACATGTCAGAAAAGAAGACCTTTACTGCTATTCCCATCCAGCATGTGAGTCTTTGTTTCACTGCTTGGGCCCAAGCTACAGCTATTGCTATTTGGGGGTCCTTGTTTTCTTTTCCCATTCTTGAATCTGTCTGTATTCTCTGACAAATATCTTGTGTAGTGTCGGGTTGGGGACCCAGGCTGGGCACTAGACCCTCCTGATATTAAATGCATACTTGATGTCAGCTATTGCCCAACTCTCCAGTCTTCTAATATTCTGCCTGGTGGTTCCACTTGGTTCTTCCTCATATTTGCAGGATCTTGCTAGAATACCTCAGCAGGTCTGTCCAAAGATTTTGTCTTTGGTGGTTTTTCTCTTTATAGTAAATGATTTTTTTCCAGAGGTTTAAGCCAGAAACCTAAGAGTCCTCTTTGATTTCTATTTTTCCTCTTCATCTAATCTAATCCAGCAGCAAGTCCCAGTTGATGCTACCTCCAAAATATCTCTTGAATCTGTCCAGTTCTGTCCATTTCTGCTGTTATCACCCAAGTCCAACGTACTAGCATCGTGTTCTGGTTTCCTTGCTTTTACACTTGCCTCCCTGCATTTTCTTTGCTATATGGCAGGAGTCAGAAGGGTCTTTAAAAATGCAAATTTCCATTGTCTGATTCCTGTTTAAACCCTTCAATGACCTTGCATTGCACTTGGAATTAGTACTACTAAGCCATGATTTAATTTATAGGAGCAAGTTTTTAAATCAGTGTTTTCTAACTCTGCAGTCAACCCCAGAACAGTTTGCTTATGAAATTTTCAAAATTAAATAGAGCACAACAGCAACTTTGTTTAATTTTCTTCTCTGATTTAGACTTTTTTTTTTTTTTAAGGTACCGGGCCTGGGATTGAACCTGGGACCTCATATGTAGGAAGCTGGTGCTCAATCGGCTTCCCTGAATTGGTTTCTTCATTACCCTTTTTTTTTTTTTTAAGATTTATTAATTTCATCCCCCCGCCCCCCTCATTGTTTTGTGCTCACTGTCTGCTCTCTGTGTGTTCTTCTGTGTCTGCTTGTTTTCTCTTTAGGCGGCACCGGGAACCGATCCTGGAACCTTCCGGAGCAGAGAGAGGTCCTGAATCTCTTGCGCCACCTCAGCTCCCTGGTCTGCTGTGTCTCTTATTGTCTCTCCTCTGTGTCTCCTTTTGTTGCATCATCTTGCTGTGCCAGCTCTCCACGCGGGCCAGCACTCCTGTGCAGGCCAGCTCTCTGCTTGGGCCAGCTTGTCGCACAGGCCAGCTTGCCTTTCACCAGGATGCCCCGGGAATTGAACCCTGGACCTCCTATATGGTAGACGAGAGCCCAATCGCTTGAGCCACATCTGTCTCCCTTCATTAGTGTTGCTTGTTTTTTGTTTTTACAGGAGGCACCGGGAACCAAACCTGGGACCTCCCACGTGGGAGATGGGTACTCAACTGCTTGAGCCACATCCATTCCCACAAGACATTTTGCTGCGAAATTTTGTCAGACTGGGAAAGGGAATGTTGTAGTGTAATTTGTTAACAGCTTCTGCTCTGAGAAGCTGATTTCTATACCTTCAAGGAGTTGGACATTCCTGAGAAATTCTCTTCTAGTTCTGATCAGGACCAGGAATGAGGACCGGGCCTGGGTCAAAAATACAGGATTTGGGCGAACAACTGGAAGTCAAGGCTCATAGGGAAGTCAAGGCTGGGTGATCTGACAGTGCCCAAATAAAAAATGGCTGTGGCTGGGGAGGAAGCAGATAGAGGTACAATAAAGGCAAATGTACCAGAAACATCCTAAAAGATTTGAGGAGAAGGGAGGTGAAGGACTGCAGTAGTTAGCAGAGGAGCAGATTGGGGAAGTCACAGCCCATCTCAGCCTGGGGGAGATCTGTGGGGGTCTTAACCTGACCACTCGTAGTGGAACCCTTCCCTCGAGTCACAGCTTAGCTTCTTTTCATTCAGCCATTTTCTTTTCCTGATGAGCCAATCATCTTGTCAGAGCTTAATGCCCTCTTTAAACTGGTGGGTCTCAGCCTCATTAGAATCACCTGGGAAGCTTTGAAACCAAGCTAGGATGCCTCTGCCCCACCTTGCCTAGGCCGATGGGATAAGAATCCCTAGGGGGTCAGGGTGGTGTGAGGTTGGTGGGGCTGGGCCCAAACATATGTGATTAAAAAAAAAAAGTCACCATATGATTCTGAAGCACAGTAAGGGTTAAGAACCACTGCTTTGAACACTTTTACTTTGGGCAAACAAGCTCATTCACAACTTGTGAAATTATTTTAATTATAGAATGTTGCAATTAGAGAACACTTTAGAGCAGTGCTTCTCAAACTTTAGTGTGCATGTAAATAACCTGGGGCTCTTGCAACTCATTCAGGACCATAATGTTGTTTTAGTAGAGTCCGATTTTGAATTGAGGTTGTCTGATTCTAGAGGTCATGGTCCTGCTTCAATGGCAGGTTAATACTGCTTCAATGGCAGGATGGGACTCAGGACAGGGCTTGTGGTTGGAAGAGGGTATTCAGGGATTTTTCTTGAAGCTGTGTTTGCATAACAACTATATTGTTTTTACAGGGTTGTGTGTTTATTTGAGATGGCTGGTGGAAGAGGGGGATAAAAATGGAAATTATGGAGGGATTAAAGCTCTCTAAGCTGCTCCTCTGTCTGTCTCTGTAGGCTATACCTTCACCTTACTGAGAAGGAAAAGAGGATTTAGAGAGGTTAGAGGTTACTGCAAGGTATGTAGCAATTAAATGGCAAGACTTTTGATGTTGCTGTATATCTCACATCATATATAGCTAACTGGTTTCTGACCTTGTGCTGACCTTGATGTCAGACTTGAGACTGTCATGACCTGGCTGTTACCTGTCTCTTCCCCTCCTCTTTCACCATTGCCTCCCCTACAAAACCTGGTCCCACTGAAGGCATCATACTTACAGTCTGCTGAAGCCATCATAATTTTACACTTTTTTTTTCCGAGGTTCTGGGGCAGAGGATTGAACCTGGGACTTTGTATGTGGGAAGCCAGTGCTCAATTACTGAGCCACATGGGCTCCCCTGAGTTGGTGTTTTTCATTTGTTTGCTTGGGTTTTTTTTCAGGAGATACCAGAGACAGAACCTGGGACCTCCCATTTGGGAAGCAGGCACTCAACCGCTTGAGCCACATCCGCTCCCCCATAATTTTATACTTGATGAATGTTAACTTCCCTTCCCCTCCCCTCCCCCCCCTCCTCTTCCTTTCCTAACATCCTTTTATGCTTCTTTTGCCAAGTTAAATGCTATCTATTGTTCAAGATCCAGGCCAGGTGTGTCTCCTTCAGGAAGAATTTTCTGACCCTTCCAGCCTTGTTTAAGCAGTGTCCCCTCCTTTGGGCTGTTGTGGTCCCTTGTTTTCCTCAAGCATAGATAACACTTAGGTAATTAATTTTTCTCTTTAATCAGACCATGAGTCTCTCTAGAGCTGCATTTTCTTTATCTTTGCATCCCAGGGTTTGGTGTAGTGTCTTGTACATAGTGTGATGGCTTAAAAGAGTGTTTATTGAATGAACAAATGAACAAAAGCATAAATAAATGAACCTCTTACTCTCATCCAGTGTTCTTTCCAAATGATCATTTGACTCAACTAGCATTTTTCAATTCTGCTAAAGGATTTTAAAAATACCTGGACCACACCCAGACCAATTACATCAGGGAGAAGAGGTCATGTCCAGGCACCTGTGTTTTAGTAATGCTTCCTAAGTGATTCTAATGTGCAGCTAGTTGCGAACCAATGGATTGACCTTCCAGAGTCTCTCCTGCTGTGGTTGGAGCCTGACAGGAAAATTCTTGACTTTTGTCTTCAAACCTGAAAAAGAAAAATAGAAAGAAATATATGAGTAAATAGATGACTTACCTAGATTTTTTGGAAAGTATGAAACTACTATATTTTCAGGGCTAGGGTAAGGGATGTCATCAAATTTAATCGTCAACTAAGAAGTATGAAAAAAAGAAGTATGGTGCTTCTAAAAAAGCTGGCAATCACTCTTCTAAATGGATTTTAATTGGCTGTCAATAGTACATCTTCTCAGTTTATGCAATTTTGACTATTTTTATTCATAGATCATTTGTCTGGAGTTCTAGTAACCACACTCACGTCTTTGAAAGACTTTCAACAGATGACTCATCTTTCTCTTACTTTAATATAATATGCCAACCGGCAGCCATCTTAGGAATTTTAAAATATGACAACAATAATACGAAGAAAATAGTGAAGAAAGAAAATTGGTTCGATCTAAGTCTAGAACATACCAGTTGTGAGAAAACCTGTAAATACATCTGTCTATTCATTCTCTACTCATATGGTTATTAGTTATCTACTCTCAGATAATATGCTACACACTGGGAAATAAAGATGAATAATACACAATACTTTCTTCTTAGGAATTCACTCTCTCATATGGAGTAATCAAATTGTTTCAGTGTAATGTGTTGTGCCACAATAGAGGTCCACTCCAGTGAGCACAGGAGGCCAGTGGAAGGCTGGCTGACAGGGGGAAGGATTGTCAGAGAAGAAGTCACAGGTACCCAAGCTACCTGCACGTAATGCATAACCATGGTATCAGAAATGGTCCTGAAAGGACAGCTCCAGACACATGGGGGTATGGTGCACATGTGTGTGATTAAATCCATGCCATGTCATAATGGAATTTTGTTGGAGCCCCACTCTTGGGAACATCCCTAAAAGACATAATTAATGTTATTTCAAAAGGTGTCTGACAGACACATGGAAATATCTGCTTTCATATCTCTGATTACAGTAACAGTTTGCCTATGCCAGGAGGGAAAGACTAGTCAGGATAAGTCAGTTATGCTATGATAAAAACAACTCCAAATATCTACGGCATAAAACAAGAAGGGTTTATTTCTTGCTTGCCCTTCATTCCAATATGGATTGGTGTGTACGTAGGTGGGGAATTCTGCTCCATGTTGTCATCTCTTAGAGATGACGTGTCAAAACAATACTTCAGGGTTCATCAAAGCAAGAGAAGAGAAGAATGAGGAGTCAAGAACAGCCAATTAATGCTTTTAGCCAGAAGAGATGTACTTCACTCATTTCATTGGTCAGAAATAAGAAATAATTATATGACCATGTCTAAGTTAGAATGTTGGCAAACATCAGTAACACCTACTAAAGCTAGTTTCTTCATTGCTACCCATGTTTGTCAGAAATAAAAGGGTTGTGATTTCAGACATGAGGAAAAAAATGGCTTCTTTACAATTGTTTATTATTCTCATTATATATATATTTTAAACAATTTATTGAAGTATATAATTCATACATGAATATACAGAAACTATAAGTGTTCAGGAAACATTGTGAACCTACAACACAAACATGCATAACATCATACAGGGCTCCCACACATCAGTCCCCCACAAATACTTTGCATTGCTGTGAAACATTTGTTAACAAATTATGAAAGAGCATTGTCAAAGTATTACTACTAACTATAGTCTGTATCTTTCTCCCCCATACATTTTTTTAAGGACTTATTTATTTATTTACTTTTATCCATTTTTTACCACCCCCCGCCCCCCATTTGCTGTTTTGTGTCCATTTGCTGGGCAACTCTCTGTGTCCATTTCCTGCTCTCTCTTCTCATCCTTCTATCTTCACTGGGATTTGATTCTTGGAACCTCCAATGTGGGACAGAGGCATCTGACCATCTGTGCTACTTTAGTTCCTGGTTTTACGGCGCATCTTGTCTTGGCTCTCCCTTGTGTCACTCTCCTGTTATGTCATCATCTTGCTGTGTGGCTCGCGGGGCCTGGCAGCGCACCTGTGCATGGGGCCTGATGGCTCACCTGCACAAGAGGCCTGGGAGGCTCTCCTGCTCACGGGGCCTGGTGGCGCAGCCCGCACATGGGGCCTGGTGGCCCATGTGCCTTCTATATTTTTCTTTTTTTTATTTTTAACACTTGAACCACAACCGTCTCCCTGCTATATCTCTTAAGGTTGACCAAAGATACCTAGAGTTACAGTCTTTTCCCATACAGGATGGTCATATAATAAATCAGGCTTAGTTTATCACCAGCATTCTAAAAACCAGACCTAGGAAGAAAAACTAGGTCTGGGGACACATGCATGGTTTCTAATATAGTGAATGTTTAGCCTACCCTGATTATCACAAAATCAGGACAGCAAGAATATTTGCATTCTCATTATATGTTAATATATGTGGGATTGTTGCAATCAGGTTTTTATTTAAAAATAGCAGCAAGATTAGTCTTCTTCAACATTAAAACTATTGTTTGAAAGTTTTGATAAACTACCAAGTCTATTTGAGGCAGCCTGAATATGAATTCCAAATACCAACCAGTATGATGACTGTATTATAAAAATAATTATAATTGAATAAATATCTACCTGCTGAACCCCTATGGATTACAAGAACAACTTCCATATGGAGGTTACTCCAGTGAGTTGGTTTACTGTGCCAGCCAGCGGTACAAATACAGACATGGCACCACATTTTGAATACAAGATGTAGTAATTGCTTTTTTTTCTAATTGCCTTCAAAATCTCTCACACACAATCACTCCCTTTCCTCTCTTGTGCTCAGGAAAGATGGGAAAGATTTGGAGAAGATAAAGGATGGAATCCATGGGGGAGGATAGAGGGAGTAGCCGAACTGGAAAAATTCTCTGAGAGTAAAAGGGATTGTCCTATTTCCACTTTCTCTCCTTCCTAGGGAACACTTCGGGCGGTAATCTCTCCCTAACTGTATCCTCCAGAGGCCAGAGCTGTCCAACAGAATTTTCTGCCATGATGGAAGTGTTCTGTGACTGCTGTTGTATAGATGGCAGCCACTAGCCACAGTTGACTTTGGAGCACTTGAAATGTGGCTAGTGCACAAGAGGAACTCAATTTTTAATTTTATTGAATTAAAAAAATTTAAATAGGTACATAAATCTAGACTGCAGAAAAGAGGGAAGTTATTCTTATCCTTGGGTTCTTGGTGTCTGTAGCTTTGTTTGCTCATCACAACTCTTTTCTCTCTCCTACTGGGAGTCGTTAAGGATGATTTAGGCCAGTTTGAGGGAGGAGTGAAGGGTGGACCTAGGTGGACTATTTCTATGTAATATATTTGAGTATAAAATCTTTACTATGATCAAAATTCTTATTAAAAATGCAATGAACTTTATTTTGCACATTTGCAACCTTTTATTCCCTCTTTTCAAACTTTTATTCCTCAATTGTTCTTTTGTGAGAAATGATTTTTTTGATGGTAGTTTTATGAAAGACATGGGCAGTTATTGAAAGAAAACTAATGTCATCAAATATTCATCCGGTGACTCCTGTGTGTAGGTGCTGTGCTAACAATGAATAGAACTTTGCAACACTATTTTTTAGCAAAATGACTTTTAAACTATAAACTCCCCATGGGGAAGTGGATGTGGCTCAAGCAGTTAGGCGCCCGCCTACCATATGGGAGGTCCCGGGTTCAGTTCCCGGTGCCTCCTAAGAAGATGAGCAAGACAGCAAGCTGACACGATTAGCTGGCATGGCAAGCTGATGCAACAAAGAGATACAATGAGGAAAAACACAATGAGAGACACAACAAGCAGGGAGTGGAGGTGGCTCAAGTGATTAGGCACATGGGAGTTCTCATGTTTGGTTCCCAGTGCCTCCTAAAAAAGAAGATGAGCACACAGAGAGCAGACAGTGAGTGCAAACAATGAGGAGGGATGGTGGTGGTGGGTAATAAATAAAATAAATCTTAAAAAAAAAGTCCCCATGGGCTTGTGTCCTGGAAGTATATAATCTTGTCAATCTTTGGAACTATTTTGGAAAACATCTACTTTTATTACATGATTGTAAAAAATAGTGCTCATATTGAAAAATTTAATGAACTGAAGTGCCTCAAAACTCACTTTGCTGACTGGCCTCACCTAGATTCTTAGGTATAGGCCAATACAAAGTATTTGAGTGCTTTGGCAAAATATTGGATTTTATTCTCGGGATGTAACATGAAGGCAAGGGGGTGAAGGAAAGCAAGTATGATTTGAAGATAATTTGATTTATAAAAGATAGAATTTGTCCTCTCTGAATTAAAACCGTAACTCACCTTAAATAACCTTAGCGCAAAGGAAGTCATTTTCAAAACACATAATATCCAATGGCATCAAAGATATTTTATCCAACAGAGCATAAGTATAAACAGGAAATAAATTTTTCAGTGGAAGGTTAATCATTGGCACCACCATATTTACACTCAAGGGCAAGACTATTCCTAGTTCCATCTCCCATAACATTCCAGGGCCCATCCTTACTTTATCCTGACATTGTACCAGCATGAGTCCAATATGCTAATTACTTCTCCAGATCATACCCGTGGTTCTGATGCTATAAGACAAGTGTTAAAGGTTTAGTTTTTGAGTCAGAATAATGGGTAATTGGAGTCATCCTGTGGCAAGTTTCCCCTTTTCCTGAGGTCTTTTGACTAATGGCCCTATTGTTATCGTTGGAATGGCTCAAAACCCATAGTGCCATGACGCAAAACTTGATCTTTGGTAGAAAAGCCTTACACATTTATTCCCTCCAGGAAACCAAAGGGCAACAAAGCAACATTCCAGGTTGAGAACCTGACCTTTTGCACAATGAACTAACCTGTTGCAGGTGAAAAATATTAGGACAAAAATAGTTTCATGAGAAAACTTTGACTTGAATTTCTGCAATGGTTCTCAATCCTAGCTGCACATTAAAATCACTTGGGGGACTTTTAAAAAATACCAGCATCTGGGGCCCCCCTGAAATTTGTTGAAAAGACAGATTCCTGGGCCCCATCACAAACCTAATGAATTTAGACTCTCCAGGGAAGGGCCCTAGGTATCTGTATTTTGAAGATGTTCTGAGAAAGTTGGTCCACCTGAATTAGGGAATTGATCTTAAAAAAAGAGCACCTAATATATTTTTGAAATGAATGTCATGGTCCTAAAGACATCATTTTAAATGCTAATGTCCAATTTGTCTTCTTTTATTCACATATAAATACTATCAAAGGGGAGAAAATTAACAGAAAACATTTGCCATTTTTTATTTCAAACCAAAATCAAGTCTCTGATCCCAAGGGATGACTTCATGTATTAAAATAAAATTTGCATTTTCATATGCACCAGATAGTGCACTGTAACTCAGAGCCAAGCAGAGGGGCCCTCACCCTCTGCTTCTTTTACTGCAGAGGGGCATCTTAGGATCTTCTTGTGCTTTGAGAATAATTTGTCATTCTATCTCCAAATGAAATTGTAAGGGATTCTCTAGGGCATTTGTCCATGCAACAATGTTTGGAGGTCTACTTTTTGTCAGACTCTATGCTAGGAGCTAAGGATACTAAATAAAATAAACTGGCATCTTCACTTCTAGAAACTGGCAGGCTAAAGCAGAGTTTCTCAAAGTGTGATTTGGACCAACAGCATCACCTGGGAACTTGTGAGAAATGCAGTCTCAGGCCCCACCCCAGATGTACAAAATGAGAAGCTCTGGGGCTGGGCCTTGGCAATCTGGTTACACAAGCTCTCCAGATGATTCTGATAAATGCTAAAGGTTGAGACCCAGTGGTCTCTAGGAGGAACAGCCAGTTCAGGAGACGATTAGCTACACAGTGATGGGTGCAATGGAGATAGGAAGTGGACTGGGGCATTAGGTAAGTTTCCAGGGGGAGGCAATGCCTGAACTCACTCACAATAGTTGGTGCAGAGTGCAGACTGGTGATCCTGAGAGGTCAGAAGGGAGCAGGGAAAGGAGTTTGTATTTTACTCTGAATGCAATGTGGAACGCTTTGGTCCTATCGTGATGTCATTCACACTCAGCATCATCTTTTGGACAGACTTTCAGCTGAGTGGTGCTGGCCTTATACTCCGTGCTTCAGGTGCTCCCTCAGGAATGAGAGGTTAGAGAAATATGGGAATAAGAATTCCTCCTGCATTAAAAATCTAACATAGCAGGTGTGTAATAAATGTCCGGTGAATAAACAATGAATAACAGACAAAGTCAGAGATGTTTAATGGGAACAAAACAGAATAAGCATTTGTTTCTGAACTAACTGAAAATCCCCTAGTATTAAAAAGATCACACAAGCCACTGAATGTTTTAACCAAAGAAAACAAGTCTCTCTTCTACTCCTCAGAGGAGCCAGGGCTCAAAGGCTCAGAGTCACCTGAGTAGGAGGGAAATGGGAAAAGAGAAGCAAAGATACCCGGCAACTCTGCCTGCTGCATTGCCAGTTCTCCTGGGATTGCTTTCAAGTCCTCCTTCACATTCGCACAACAGTTACTGGACACCGACCTTGTTCCAGGAACTGGTCACATATTATCATTATTGATTTTTTTTTTTTTTTTTTTAGATTTTATTTATTTATTCATTTATCCCCCCCTTGCTGCTTGTGCTCGCTGGGTCAGCTAACCACGCCACGCGGGCGGGCTTGCCTTCACCAGGAGGCCCCGGGAACCGAACCCGGGGCCTCCCATATGGTAAACGGGAGCCCTACTGATTGAGCCACAGCCGCTTCCCTGATTTTTTTATTAGGTTGTAAGTTTACAGAAAAATCATGCAGAAAGTACAGCACATTCCTATACCTTTCCCTCACAGTTTCCCCTATATTAACATTTTGCATTAGTATGGACTTTTGTTACATTTGATGAAACAATATTATTATAATTATATTATTAACTCTAGTCCATAGTTTATGTTAGGATTCACAGTTTGTGTTGTAGAGTCCTATGGGATTTTTTATTCTGGTAACATACACAACCTAAAATTTCCCACTTAAACCACTTTAAGTGTACAATTCAGTGATGTTAATTCACAGTTAAAAAAATACATTCAACAATGCTGAAAAGTAGGTTTTGTAATTCCATGTTTATAGAAAGGAAACTGGGGATTAAAAAGATTAAGTGACTTGCCCAAAGTCAACATGCTAGTAACTGGAACGGCTGGGATTCAAAACCATGTCTATGTAAGAGCAATCTGTCACACTGCTCTATGTGACCAGAGCAAGACCCTTAGATAGCCAGGCCCCCCAGGATACGGCACTCATTCTTCAATTCACCACCAAAACATGCCCCTCCCCACTGTGATCACACATAATATCTAAACTCATGGGAAAGGCACACATTACTTGTTCTCAAGGATAATGAACATTTGAATTTAACCTTTGATTGTATTATAGCTAACCCAATGATTTGTTTTCACTTCCTGTATCCAAACAATAAATGATCATTTTATATTTATAGCAATGTGAGGAGCAATCTTTACAGAACTCAATAGCCCAAATTTTCATTTTTTTGCCCTGACATCATGATTTTCTCTCTCTTCAAATGGCAATGGTATCTAGGCATAAAAAATTGGACTTCTTGTGACTAAGAAATTTATAAGTCGAATTTAATTGTTGGCTTTAAGTCACTGTATAAGTCACTGTATAAAGGCTGAAAAAACAAAAATATACACATCCACACACATACATGTATCTATGAAAACACACATGTCCACACACACATATATATACCAAAAATCTATTGGTATTGCTATTTTACAGCACATTCATGTACCTACCATAGATCATGTACCGTATATTACAGATTTTTGTCAAAACTGACAGAAAAGAGAAATAAATCACATTTACTAAGGATAAAAACCTCACCCATTTAATTCTGTGTTTTTTCTTCCTATGTTTACAATAGACGATAAAAAAAATAGATTTTGGCTAAAAAAATAAAACTTTATAGTTTTATTTCAAATTGGCAAAATTTTGCAGAAGATATGTTTCCTAAGTCCCTATTTCTGTGTTCTATTAAAATATATGGCATGGTAAAAGCTAAACGATTATTAGTTTCTATCTTTTCTGTTGGATTGTGAGACTTTTTTCCTCTAGACAATTGTAAATTTGTTTATTTTTCTATATTCTTCTACTATAGTAAGCTGTGGGGAAAATATATTAGGAAACTCAGAAGGAAGGGGAACTCAAGAAAAACACCTAATTCAAATATGGGGGCAGCTGTTTCTTGGATGTATGATGGCATCAACTGGTTTCTTCAGAAGGTCTGCCCTTGTCTTCAATGACTCCTATCACAATGGATAAAGTAAAAACAGACTCAGCACAGCTCAAGAGAAGAGCTTCCTCTCTTTTCCTTATCCCCCCTGCCTTCTCTTAGTTAAAATCAGCAGATAGAAACTCAGATTAAAACCCACTCTCTAGCTACAAACAACAGTGTTGATTAAATGGATCACTTTGCCAAGGGAAATGAAGCTGGAGTGCCCATTTTTCATTCAAATGTTCCAGCCCAGTAAAAGTAGCTTCCAGCTGTAAATATATTGAATCACCATTAACCTACTGGAGAAAATAGGAACACAAACACATACTCTCTTATTAGATGATGATGGCAGGGTGTCTGATAATGCAAACAATTAAATGGAACAATTTATTTATAGCTTTCAAAGGGTCTTAAAATTCTTTCCGTCAGAGGAACACACTTTCCCCTCCCTTAGAGCAGCCTAACTGGAATTTTGAGGGGTGAAATCCTTTGAAGTTCTGGGAATGTGTGCCGATTTATTTGACCGGATATTGGTTAATTTGTTTCGTAAGGAGTAAATGTTCTAGGTTCTTGCATCCCAAGGAATGATCCAGGACTAGCAGCTTCCATCATCATCTGGGAACTTGCTAGAATTGCAGAATCTTGAGCTTCACCCCTGACCTACTGAATCAGATTCTGAATTTTAAAAGTTCCTCAGGTACTTTGGATGCATATTAAAGTTTGAGAATCCCTGCTAGAACAGGGCTTATAAAACTTTAACAGGGATCAAAGTCACTTAGGGACTTATTAAAACACAGATTGCTGGGTCCTCTCACAGAGATTCTGATTCAGTATGTCTGGGATGGGATCCGAGAATTTGAGTTTTTCATGTTCCCAGGCGATATGGATGATACTGGCCCAGAACCACACCGAGAACCACTGCTCTAGGGCAAGGTTGTCAAATAGAATTATTATCTTTTTCATACTTTATTTTTTTGAGGTGCCAGGGCCTGGGGATTGAACCTAGGACCTTGTATGTGGGAAGCTGGTGCTCAACCACTGAGCCACATCAGCTCCCCTGAGTTGATTTTTCCATTTGTTTTGCCTTTTTTTTTTCAGGAGGCACCAGGAACTGAACCGGGTCCTCCCATGTGGGGAGCAGGCACTCAACCGCTTGAGCTACATCTGCTCAAATAGAATTATAATGTGAGTCACATATATAATTAAAAATTTTCTGGTAGCCACATTTTAAAAGTAAAAATTATTTTAGTATCTTTTATTTAAACCAGCATATCTAAAAAGTTATTTCAACAACAATCAATGTAAAATTTTTAGTGAAATATTTTGCATTCTTCTTTTTGTAGTAAATCTTCAAAAATCTGGAGTGAATTTTACATTTAAAATACATCTTGACTTGGACAAGCCTTATTTCAAGTGACAGTAGGCACATGTGGCTGGTGGATGCGAAGTCAGACCCAGAGTAGAGCACTGGTTTCCAAATGTTACTTCAAGCAAGGACTGGTACTGTTTGTGAAACTTTCACTGACCTGGGGAGAAATGAGAAAAATAAAGCCAAATTTATTCATTTTAAATGATTTGCCTCTATTCTGAGATTATCTCGTTTCTTCATTTTTGGAGCTAAAATGGCGTCCCTTTAATGCAGTGATTTTCAAAGTGTGGTTCCCCAGACCAGCAGCATCGGTATCTTCTAGGAATTTGTTAGAAATGCAAATCACTGGGCCCCACCTCAGACCTACTGAATTAGAAATTCTGCAGGTGGGTGCTAGCAATCTGTTATAACAAGCCCTCCAAGTGATTGTGATGCATGCTAAAGTTTGAGAACCATGGCTTTCATGAAATGATGGTGACAAAATAAGTGATAGATTTTAATTATTTTTTAATAACTGTAATTGACAAAATTAAGAAGTTGACAACTTGATGCTAGTCCTTTAATTAAAACTTTTTTTTCGTGCTGGTTTATGAAATTTGAAAGTCAAAGAACTCATGTACTAGAAGTTAGTTAAATAATATTTTGTGCTGCTATGAATAAAGTACAGTTTAAAAAATAGGGAAAGACTTAACAGGAAATGAGAGCGTATATAAGCATACAAATGAATCCTAGGAAGTCAATGCTTGGTTCTCATTAGTAACACCTTTATGTAATTACTACTGGAAAATGAATACACTCACTAAACAACACCTACTAAGAAAATTCAAATTTCCTATGCAAAATAGTGAAAATGGGTCAGAAAAAAATTTCATACATATTGATGATTTCATTTTCCAGCTCTCTGGTAATTAGTCAGTATTTGGCTTTTATTGCTACAAAAGTTGTTCTACAGAAATTTTAATATCTCATCCTTGAAAAAATAAGGAAACAAAATCTTTTGCCAATTGTATATTTCCTTTTAGAAACATACTAAATAAGGCACAAAGTTAGCATATTATATTTGATTCCTGCAGCCAACTGAGGGGTGGGAGACTATTGAAATGAATCAGTGAAATGTGAAATAATATAAGGAATTAACCATGAATGACGGGACAAGTGGAACTGAAAGAAAATCTAATAATATTATCTAATATAATCTATGGAGAAGATGATGTTAGCTTGGGAGACCCATGGGTTCAGAATCCCAGACTCTGGTTCAGTTTTTGTTTCCATTATGTGATGGTAGCTTTTTCTATTCTAAATTTCAGTTTTTCTAAATATACATGAAAGAAATGGCAGAATATGTCAAGACTGTTGAAAGACTGTTGATTGATTAACTGATGTTCTTAAAATTTTTTAAATTCCTGAGGAAAATGGGTTTAAGAAGCCCAAAGCATTATTACTTCCCTTGCCCAGGAAGTTCCTGTTAGGCCGAATTCAGAGGAAATTCAGGGATATAAAGAGAAAAGATGTGATAAAAATGACCAGTTCTATTGTTCTGTGTGAATAAGGAACTTACCTTTACTTCATGCTAAAATTAGAACTCTTCTCCTTTGTAGTTTGGAGGTTTAAAAAGCTTCTGGATAGGGTGGGTAGCTCTCTGCTCCTAATTTCTTTGAAGCCAAGTAGATCATTGTTTATCTGGAGACTAGGAAGCTGTGTGTCCAGTACAGTAGCCACCAACCACATGTGGCTGTTGACACTCGAAATGTGGCAGGCTTGAGTAGAGATTTACTCTAATTGTAAAATACACACTGGCTTTTGAAAATATAGTATGAAAAGAATGCAACATCTCAATAATTTTTAAAATACTGATCAGATGTTGAAATAACATTGATTATATTGGGTTAAATAATAGATATTTAAAATTTCACCTGTTTCTTTTAAAAAATGTGGCTACTAGAAAGTTTAAAACGACATGTTTGGCTTACAATATATTTCTATTAGACAGCATTTTTATAGAGTGATATTTCTTGAATATTATGAATATAGTTAACAATAAAAGAAATATACTGTTCTACTGTGTTTTGAAAGACTATGAAAACCTACACTGCTTAATTAAAACCTATTGCTGAATAAATAAGGGATGTGAATAAAATTATTTCTTTAAACTTTATCATAGAGAGAAATTCCAAGTTCTGTGATTCCACTTTACAAGTGCAAAGGAGGAAACGGAAATAATTATTCTTGTAAAACAGGACGAAATATTTTTATCTGAAAAATTCAGATAATCAAGGCAAATGTTAAACGTTTCTCTCTCTCTCTTAGAACAATACACACTTTTATCACATGAGCTAAGATGGGAGGGAGGATGATTTATTTGCCTTTCTGGACCTTGATTTTCTTCACAGGACTCCAGCACATGGCCATCTGCTGGCCACAGTGGCCTGGCCTCAAGCAATGGACTCAAGAAGCTTGCCCTGATGGACCAGCATCTCCAGAAGACTGCTGACCTTGGCCTTCTTTCTCCTCTCCATCCTATTTCTTCAGAATTTTCTTTGACCCTTCTTGTTTAAAATCTCTTCCTCCTGAGGGGTCAGTATGGCTCACTTCTTGCGGCCAGGGGCAGTGCGTAGTGGGTACTATGTGCAGGCCATAAGCACAGTGCAGTTCTTCTCCAGGGTCTTGGTGTGGGCCAGCTCTATGCTGAATGCGTTGTAAACTGCGTCTATGACCCTAGTTTCTCCAGTACAACACTCACAGCCCAGAAAGCTTCCCACGTCAGCCTCAGGGAACAGTACTTCCTGTGGTCTCCCTCGCGCACGACACATGTGTTTGAGTGGGGTCCAATCTGAGTGTTGGCCTGCTGGCGTCCCGGCTCACACTTCCGCTTCCGGTGGTCGGGCTTTCTCTTCCCTGCAGTCTTGTAGCGCTTGTGCCAGCTGTCCTGGGAGCTGTCCTATGCACGGTGAGGCTGGAAACGGATCTTATTTTTTTATTGTAAACTATAGCAGGCATTTAAAAGAATGTATAACAATATACGTGTACAGCTTGAAGAAAAATAAAATGAATTCTCTGCATCTGGCCCTCAGGCTGAGAAGTAGAATGTTACAGTCTCCCATAATACCCTAGGTGTCCCTCTCATCGTCAGGAACTATCCACAATTCTGAATGTTGTTAACCCTTCCCTTGTCTTTCTTATTTATTGTTAAACTCATTCATGTGGCCCTAAACGTGGCGTTGTTTAGTTTGGCCTGTTTTTAAACTTTACATAGATGAAAAATTGTACATGTTCTTTTGTGACTTGTTTCTTCTAATGTAACATTTTATTTTCGACATCTGACCATATTGACCTTTGTATGTGTAGTTCATTCCTTTTTACTGATGTGTCGTATTTCATTTTGAAAATATACACCATAACTTATTTATCTAGTCTGTGGAATGCATTTAGGTTGTTTTCCGGTTTTAACTCTTAATAACAATGCTGCTATATGCATTTTTATACACGTCTCCTGGTGCACATATACAAGATTTCTCTAGGATATATACTCTGGATTGGGAACATTGGATCATAGAATATATGCACCTTCAGTTTGACTAGGTAATGCCAAAACTGTTTTCCAAAGCTATAGTTCCTATTTACATTCTCACCAGCAGAATATGAGCATTCACAATGGGGGGTGACCTCAGAAACAGTTGGTAATGATCATACTTCTTTTTTTTTTTTTTTACCAGGAGGTCCCAGGGATCGAACCTGGGTCCCTCCAGATCATACTTCTTAAGTCTGATATTTTGGAATGGTCTTTCATGGTTTTTACTTCTCTGATTTCCCATGAGATTGAACATCTTTTCACGTGTCTATGGGCTATTTGTGCCTCATTTTTCTATTTGGTTGTTTGTCATTCTTAATTGATTTATGGAAGTTTAAAAATATCTTTTGTATTCTCATACTTCCTTAGTTATATGTGTTGCAATGATCTCTGGGGCTTGTCTTTTTACGCTACAATGTCTTCTGATGAACAGAAGATCTACATCTTGATTTTAGTGTACTCAATATTTTCCTTTATAATTTGTACTTTTAATGTCTGGTTTAAGAACTCCTCTCCTAGTTTGAGATCATAAAGATGTTCTACTATATTATCTTCTAAAAGTTCTATAGTCTTGCTTTTCACATTTATGTCTTAAATCCACTTGGAACTGAATTTTGTTTATGGTGTGATGTAGGAGACTAGTTTAGTTTTCTTATATTGAAAACAAAACAAATTGTTCCAGCACTAGAAAAAAAATTCATCTTTTTCCTTCTGATCTGCATATATATATATTCCCCCTGCCCCTTAGAAACTGGGGCTGGGGATTGAACCCTGGACCTTGTATATGGGAAGCTGGCACTCAACCACTGAGTTGGTTTTTTCATTTGTTTGCTCCCCTGAGTTGGTTTTTTAATTTGTTTGCTTGTTTGTTTTTTTGTTTTTAGGAGGCACCAGGGATGGAACCAGGGACCTCTCATGTGGGCAGCGGGAGCTCAACAGCTTGTGCCACATCTGCTCCCTATTGTGTCATTTTATGTGTGGGTTTGCTTCTGGGCTCTCTATGCTGTTCCATTGGTCTGAGTTTCTTTACCTTCCTCCCTTAAAAAAAAAATCATATTGTATATCTTTTCAGCAATTAAGCTCTTCTTTAATATTTTTCAATAACGTTTTATACTTTACTTTGAGGGATTCAGTTTGCATGTGTTTTATCTGGAATTTTTGCATCTCTGTTAATGAGTAAGATTGGTTTGTAATTCCTTTTTTTTTTGTAATGTAGAATTTTGGCACCAAGCTTATACTAGTGTCAGAAAATGAGTTGAGTAATGCCCTTTTTTTTCTTCTATGATCTGAAATAGTTTGTTTAAAATTGAAATTATTTGTTCTTGAATGGTTAGTAGAACTTGCCAGTAAAATCTCCTGGGCCTGACATTTTCTCTAGGGAAAGATTTTAAACTAATGATTAAATTTCTTTAATGATCAAAGGACCATTCAGGTTTAGATTTCTTGAATCAGTTTAAGTTTTATTTTATAGAGATCATTTCAGCTAAGTTTTCACATTTATTGGCTTAATGTTCTTAAATCTCTTAATTATTTAATGTCTATAGCATCTGGAATTGTCCTGTTTTAATTTCATATATTTATATAATATTTTCATTTCATATACCTATTATTTTAATTTTTAATATTTATTTTGGGGACTTACCTCTTGCTTTTTTTTTAAACAAATCGTTTTTATTGATACATATTAATAAAACATACAGTTCGACCAAAGTGTACAGTCAATGGTATTTGGTATAATCACATAGTTGTACGTTCATCACTTCAATCATTATTAGAGCATTTTCATTATTTCAATAATAACTATAATAAACAAAAACCAGACAAACAAGAAAATTCCTCACCTCTCATTCTCTCTCTGTTTCCCCTGCTGTACATAGTGTATCTATCTAAAGTGTATAATCAATGGCTTCTAGTATAATTCTAGTATAATCACAATGTTGTACATTCATCATCTCAAAAACTTTAGAACAACTGCATTACTCCAAAAAGAAAGACTCCACCACCCTTTAACTTTCCTTACCCAGCCCTACATTACCACTAATCTAATTTCGTCTGTATAAATTCATTTATATTTACATTTTATATAAATGGAATCATAGAATCTGTAGTACTCTCTGGTCTTCTCCACTTAGTATAATGTGGTTTTTTTTTTTGTCTGATATTAACATTTTGTAATATTAATCTACATTTGTTCAGCTTCAAAGAAAAATGGTCTTATATATGTAATTTTACCCATATTCATATTTCACATAATTTATTTATATTTCACATAATATATTTAGTTCATAATAGCGCAATCGTACAGTATTTGTCCTTTTGTGTCTGGCTTGTTTCACTTACCATAATGTCCTCCAGGCTCATCCATGTTGTCATATGTTCATGACTTCATTTCTTCTTACTGCTGCATAATAGTCTTTCATGTGAATACTCCACAATTTGTTTATCCATTCATCAGTTGATGGACACCTGGGTTGTTTCAAACTTTTGGCTATCGTGAATAATGCTGCTTTGAACATCAGTGTGCAGATGTCTGTTCATGTCACTGCTCTCAGTTCTTCTGGGTATATTCCTAGTAATGGTATTGCCGGGTCCTATGGCAAGTCTGTATTCAACTTCCTTAGGAACTGCCAAACAGTCCTCCACAGTGGCGGTACCATTCTACATTCCCATCAGTAGTGAATAAGCATTCCTATCTCTCCACATCCTCTCCAACATTTACAGTTTTCCAAGTTTTTAATAGCAGCCAGTCTAATAGGGGTGGAATGATATCTTATTGTAGTTTTTTTTTTTTTACTTTATGCCTTTTATTTTATTTTATTATTATTATTTTTTTATTATGGGTAAAAATCAAAATTCTCACAATACATACAAACATTTGCAAAATGATATATAAATATATATGCATATATGTGTATTTGCTTACAAAAATGTTATTTATATATATATATATATTGTAGTTTTGATTTGCATTTCCCTAATTGCTAGTGATGTTGAACATTTTTCCATGTGTTTGTTCACCATTTGTATTTCTTCTTTGGACAGTTGTCTTTTCAAGTATTTTGCTCATTTTTTAATTGGATAGTTTGTTTTTTTTATTGTTGAGTTGTATGATCTCCTTATATATCATGGATATTAAACTCTTATCAGATATGAGATTGCTAGATGTTTTCTCCCATTGAGTTGGCTGCCTTTTCACCCTTTTGACAAAGTTTTTTGAGGTGCAAAAGTGTTAAATATTGAGGAGGTCCCATTTATCTATTTTTCCTTTTGTTGCTAGTGCTTGGGGTGTAAGGTTTAAGAAACTACCACCTACCACAAGATCTTGAAGATGTTTTCTTACATTTTCTTCTGGAAGTTTTATGATTGTTGTTTTTATATTTAGGTCTTTGATCCATTTTGAGTTAAATTTTGTATAAGGTGTGAGATAGGGGTCTTCCTTCTTTCTTTTGGATATGGCTATCCAGTTCTCCCAGCACCATTTGTTGAAGAGACTGTTCTGGCCTATGTGGGTGGGCTTAACAGCCTTGTCAAAAATCACTTTACTGTAGATGTGGATACAGAATTCTTGGCCGGCAGTTTTTCTCTTTCAGTACCTTAAATATATCATACCACTTTCTTCTCTCTTCCATGGTTTCTGATGAGAGGTTGGCACTTAATCTTATTGAGGTTCCCTTGTATGTGATGCTTTGCTTTTCTCTTGCTGCTTTCAGAATCTTCTCTTTATCTCTGATATTTGTCATTCTGAATAGAATGTGTCTTGGGGTAGGTCTGTTTGGATTTATTCTGTTTGGGGTGCATTGTTCTTGGATATTGATATTTATATCTTTCATAAGGGTTGGGAAGTTTTCAGTCATTATTTCCACAAATATTCTTACTGCCCCTTTTCCATTTTCTTCTCCTTTTGGGACAGTGATAATGTGTATGTTTTTGCATTTTGTGTTGTCATGCAATTCCCCGAGACCCTATTCCATTTTTTCCATTCTCTTCTCTCTCTGTTCTCCTGTCTTTTCCGGTTCAGATGTTCTGTCTTCAAAATCACTACTTCTGCCTTTGAGCAATTCAAATCTGCTCTTATGTGCCTCTAATATATTTTTAATTTTATCCATTGTGTCTCTCATTCCCATAAGGTCTGTTACTTTTCTTTGCAGACTTTCAAATTGTTCTTTATGCTCAATCAGTGTCTTCTTAATATCCTTTATCTCTCTAGTCATATTTTCTTTCAATTCTTTAAATTGATTTAGGAGAGTTGTATGATTATCATTGATTAATTGTCCTAAAGCCTGTATCTCTTCAGGATATTTTGTTCCTTTGGCTGGGCCATCTCTTCCTATTTCCTAGTATGGCTTGTAATTTTTTGCTGATGCCTAGTCATCTGAATATGTTGGTGAATTTACTCTGAGGGCCAATTTCTCTCTCTTGCCTATTATTATTTTTCCAAAGCTCGTCTTTGATATTTGGCTCAACCTGTCTTAAGTCTTTAAAATTGCCCAGCTTACGTTATCAAACCATGCCGGGGGGGATGGATGTGGCTCAAATGGTTGGGCGTCAGTCTCCCATAGGGAGGGACCTGGGTACGATCCCTGGGACCTCCCGGTAAAAACAAAAACAAAAACAAAAACAAAAACAAAAACAACAACAAAAAACCATGCCAGGGACTCACTAATGGGGCACAGATTTTCTTCCAGAAGTTAGAGAACAGAGAGACCCAATTGCAGTTTTTGTCCTTGCAATTTCCAGATCTTCCAGCAGATGATGCTCATCGGCTCACCTTTCCACAGAGGTGTATCTGTCTCAGTTTTCCTTTGTTTTGGTCTAGCCAGAGCTAAGATTTACAGTGGGTGCCCCTGGCAAATTCACTGAAGAAAAGCCCCAAACTTCCCTTTCCTTTTCCCCTGTAACAGCTGACAGGGAGGAGGACATCTCCTTCCCTTTCAGTCAGCTGCAATGAGCCAGGGGTTTTACCCCAGCTTAATATCTTGGGGGTGGGGGAGGGGAGCCCTTCCCTGAGGCAGGGAGGTTTAGTAACTTACAGTTTGTTGTTTTGGGTTCTTCTCTCTCTGTCCCTTGCCTTCCTGGGAGTTGTGAAGCCCTGTTCTTGTCTGCTGACTCCCAAAGCAGGTCCCTTGGGCAGCTTTTGGCTTTTTCTCGGTTGTTTTTGTGAGATTGCTGAGGCTCACCTGCCTAATCTGATGCCATCTTCTCACAGTCCTCCTCTTGTTTCTTAATATTGTCAAAGATTTGTCAATTTTACTGGCTTTTTCAGAGAACCAATTTTTGGCTATTAAATCTTTCATTTTCTATTTCATTAATTTTTGTTCCCAACTTTATTATTCCAGTCCTTCTCCTTTCTTTGCGTTTATTCTATTGGTTTGTTTGTTTTTTTACTAACTTTTTAAGATGGATGCAGTTTTCATTTTTTTCTCCAACTTTTCTTCTTTTCTAAATTAAGCATTTAGGCCACACATTTTCCTCTAAGGCTTCATTAGTTTCATAACATAAGTTTTTCAATGTAGTATTTTCTTTGTATTCAGCTCTAAAATTTTTTTTTTAAGAGGTTACCAGAGATTGAACCCGGGCCCTTGTATGTGTGAAACAGGTACTGAGCTACAGCTGCTCCTTCAAATGTTTTTTTTTTTTTTTAAGATATGTGCCTTCTATACTCTTTCCCCTGAATATAGGCAATGAAGAGATCCCAGGCTCAAGGGCTGGCAGAGCCATGAGATGGAGGGAGCTCCAGCTCCTGAGTTACTATAATCACAGACCGGAACAACCAAATTGGACTGTTACGTGGGAGAAAAAGAAATTTCCATTGTGTTTGAACCATTTTGTATTATGTTTCCCTGTGACATAGCTTACCCTATTTAATACACACTCTCATTTTAAAAATCATTTTGTCTTTTTGACCTCCATTCTTTTAAATATATTTATTTTTATTGTCGTAACAAATATATAACATAAAATTGCCATTTTTAACCATTTAAAAATTGCCATTAATAATGGTGTGCAACTACCACCACCATACATTACCAAAACTTTTCCATCACTCAAAATAGAAACTCTGTATCCATTATTTACCCATTATCTCCATTTCTTCTGCCCCCTGTCTCTGTTAATCTCTAACCTATTTTCTGTCTTTGTGATTTTGCTTTTTCTAGAGATTTCATATAAGTGAAATCACACAATATTTGTCCTTTTGTATCTGGTGTATTTCACTCAAGATGATGTCTTCAAGGTTCATCCATGTTGTTGCATGTATCAGAACTTCTTCCTTTTTGTAGCTAAATGATTTTCCATTGTGTGTATATGTCACATTTTGTTTATCCATTCCTTTGTTGATGGATACTTGGGTTGCTTCCCTATTTTGGTTGTTGTGAATAATGTGATATGAACATTGGTATTCAAGTTTGAGTCCCCTGCTTTCAATTCTTTTGGAAATAAACATAGGAGTAGAAATGCTGGGTCAAATAGTAATTTTGTTTAACTATTGAAGAACACCAAATTGTTTTCCAAGTGGCTGCACCATTTTACAACTCACCAGCAATGCTTGAGGGCTCCAGTGTCTCCACATCATTGCCAACACTTGTTATTTTCTGTTTTTGTTAATAATAGCCATCCTAGTGGGTGTGAAGTGGTATCTTATTGTGGTTTTGATTTCCATTTCCCTATTGGCTAATGATTTTGAACATATTTTCATGTGCTTATCGGCCATTTGTATATCTTTGGAAAAATATTCATTCAAGTATTTTTTCCTATTTTTAAATTGAGTCATCTTTTTGAGTTGAGTTGTAGTAATTTTTATATATTCTGGATGTTAAACCCTTATCAGATATATGATTTGCAACTATTTTATCTCATCTAGTAGGTTGTCTTTTTACTTTCTTGATGTCTTCTAGATGTTTTAAAATTTTACATTTTGATGAAGTCCACTTTATTTTTTGCTTTTGTCACTTGCACTTTTGGTGTCATTGCAAATACAATGCAATGGAATCCATTGCCAACTATAAAGTAATGAAGATTTACCTATGTGTTTTTTCTAAGACTTCTACGGTTTTAGCTTTGCTATTTAGTTTTTGATCCATTTTGAGTTAATTTTTGCATATGGTGTGAGGTAGGGGTCTAATTGCATTCTTTTGCATATGGATATCCAGTTTTCCCACCATGAGTTGTTTAAGAGGTTATTGTTTCCCCATTGAGTGAAAAGTTTGACACTTGTTGAAAAGCAATTGACCAAAAATGTGGGGTTTATTTTTGGAATCTCAGTTCTATTGCATTGGTCAATATGTCTGCCCTTAGGTCAGTATCACACAGTTTTGATTACTGTAGCTTTGTAGTAAATTTTGAAATCAGAAAGTTTTAGTCCTCTAACTTTGTTCTTCTTTTTCAAGGTTGTTTTGGTTATTTGGTTAATTCTTGCAATTCCATGAATTTGAAAATTGGCTTCCATTTCTGCAAAAAGATTGCTGGAATTTTGATTGGGATTGTATTAAACCTGGAGATTGCTTTGGGTAGTATTGACATTTTATTAATAAGTCTTCCAAAACATGAACATGGGCTGTCTTTCCATTTATTTAGATCCTCTTTAGTTTCTTTTAGCAATGTATTATAGTTTTCAGTGTATAAGTCTTTTATATCCTTGGTTAAATTTTTTTTTTAAGATTTATTTTATTTATTTCTCCCCCCACCCCCAGTTGTTTACACTCACTGTCTGCTGTGTCACTAGCTGTTCGTTGCATGCAATCTGTGTCTCCTCATCTTCTTTTTAAGAGGCCCTGGGACGAACCTGGGACCTCCCATTTAGGAGGGAGGTGCCCAATCACTTGAGCCACATCCTCTCCCTGCTTGTTGTATCTCTTGTTGTGTCTTCTTGTTGCATTATCTCGTTGCATCATGTTGCTACGCCAGCCTGTCATGTCAGCTTGCTGTCTTGCTTGTCTTCTTTAGGAGGTATTGGGAACTGAACCTAGTACCTCCCATGTGGTAGGTGGGCGCCCAGCTGCTTGAGCCACATCCACTTCCCTCCTTGGTTAAATTTACTCTTAGATATTTTATTCTTTTAGATGTTCTTGTAATGGAATTGTTTTCTTGATTTGTTCATTGCTGATATATAAAAACAAACTGATTTTTGTGTTGATCTTATACCCTGCAACTTAGCTGAATTCATTGACTTTCATTCTTGATAATTTCTTCAATCTACCTTTTAGTTCACTAATTCTCTCTCTTATGCTGTGTCTTATTGACTGTTAGATTTGTCTATTGAGTGTTTAATTTCAATTGTTACTTGCTTTTTATTTCTAGGATTAATCATGCTTTCAAGTTGTCTTTGATAATTAAAATATCTGAAGTTTTTGGGTCAGATTTTCTGTCTTTTGTTTCTGCTGGCCTTGATTCCTTATATGGGTAGTAATTTTGATGCTGAGCTGCTCAGTTTTCCTTGGAAACTTATCCATGGAGATTCTTTGTGTTCTGTAATAAAAGAGGTGTCTATCACAAACGATTTGCATTTGCTTTTGTTAGGCACTTGGGGCATTACCAGTCCAGGACCACTTTACATAAAATTATTGACTTAAGTTTTTTTTTAAAGGCTCTTCAGAAGCGTGAATTTGTGTTGCAAACTTGTGTGAAGGCCAGTTTGTGGTTACAAATTCTCAAGGTATAATTCACTCCAATTCTGTTTATTGTGAAGTTTTGAGACTGTTAGTTTCCACACAGTCTCCTGAGGTGGGAGTTGTTGGTAGTTTATTTTAGTCCTCTCTTTCACTGGGTGTATCCTTTTGAGCCCCAGTTTCATGAAGGTTCTAACTCCAACTTGGGTGGTTGCTGGGCTTTGTGTTCTCTCTCCAGATCATGAAAATCTGCTCAAGTTCACCAGGTTCAGCAAATGCCCTAGGGTAAAACCAAGTTCAGCGCTGCCTTCCAATGTATTCCTTACACTTTTGCTGGCATATGGATGCATTCAAGAAGGTGTTTTTATATTTTATATAGCATTTTTAGTCATTACCAGGAAGGTGGGTCCTGACACCTAGTCTGATATTTGCCAGAAACTCTACTACCTTTTTTCCAACTAGGATTAGCCAGATAAATCCTCACTTTCAATAAAGATTTGCTGGGAAGCGGCTGTGGCTCAATCAGTGGGGCTCCCGTTTACCATGTGGGGGGCCCCGGGTTCGGTTCCCAGGGCCTCCTGGTGAAGGCAAGCCCGCCCGCACGGCGTGGTTGGCTGACCCAGCGAGCACAAGCAGCAAGGGGGGGGGATAAATGAAAAAATAAAAAAAAATTAAAAAAAAAAAAAAATAAATAAAGATTTGCTTATTAATTATGGGTATGCGGAGGGTCTTGGTGGGAGGTTGAGTTTACACAATCATTGGCTCTCCATTATCTGAACTTCTGGGCCTAGCTGGCAAGCAGAAGAAAAGCAAAGACAATTCAGGGAGAGATATGTTATCTCATAGGCTTTATTTTTTTATTTTTATTTTTTTTACCGGGAGGTCCCGGGGATCGAACCCGGGTCCCTCCATATGGGAGACGGATGCCCAACCAGTTGAGCCACATCCGACCCCCTCTCATAGGCTTTAAGGGAAAGTGTGGATTGGAGCAGGTTATGTATGGCTCAGTGATTGAGCACCTGCTTTGCATGTATGAGGTCCTGGATTCAATTCATGGTACCTTCAAAAAATAGTGTGGAGAGAAAGGAAACTATGTATAACCTCTTGCTTAATAAATATTAAATCATTAGTACTCTACCTATGTTATCTCATTATAATACTCCTTTAAAGCAGGCATAGTTACAGATTATTTTACATATGCTATGACAGCTACTATTAATGTTTACTCAATACTAGGTAATTGCCATGCATCTTTTCAATTAGAATCATTTTATAGATAAGTGGCTGAAGTTCAGAGAGTTACTAGCTCAATGTCACTCAGTAGCCACTGATCAAATACCCAGAGATTCCTTTTAGATTTATGGCAAGATAATGGCATTTGGTGTCCTATTTAAAATCATGCCTGTTTCACCTCCTCCCATACTCAACAGAACAGTTCTAAAGTACTTATAGCAACAACTAATACTGATTATGTACCAGCTACTCTTCTAACTGCTATACATGTATAACTCATTTCATCCTAACAACAATCCTATGAGGTAAATCCTTGTATTATCATCATCCCCATTCTAAAATGAGGAAACTGTAGTTCAGAGAGTTTAAGTAACTAGCCTAAGATCTTACAACTAAGTTGGGAAGCAGGATTTGAGCCTGACTGATCCATTTCCATTGTCTGTTGCTCTTGACTACTATGCTATACTGCCGTCAAAACCTGAATCAAGACTTTGAGAATGGAAAGAGAGGAGATTCTGCTTTGCGAAAGGCTTTTCTTTAAGATTCTTCTCTGACAGAATCAGGATTTCTTGTTAACAGGTAGCCCAAACATTTTCACTAGAATCAGAGAGCAGTTAAACAAGTGAGGATATTAAAAAAAAATGATTGGTATCATGTTTTATAACTCTTGGTCTCAAAATGAATTATGGAATGGAAAGGCTATCTGCCATTGCCAAGAGTGATACCCAATGGGAAAATTGTAGTGCAGGGGCAATAAGTGTATAGAAATGAAGAGATCAGCAGAGAAAGATGGCTCTCCTGAGACCCATTGTCAATTTTTTCTTGTACTTGCATTCAGCTAGGTGAAAATTATCTATCAGGGGAAACAGAGGCAAGATTTACTAAAACTCTCGTCCGTATTAGTTACTAATCTTAGAAAAATCATTTCTAAGTTCCTTCTTCATTCCTTATGAGTAAGGGCCAAGAGAGGTAGCAATGGGTTAAAATAATTTGCAAACCATTTATGACACCATTAAATATAAGTGGCTCTGTTTGTCTGGCTTAAATACTCAATTACTCTGTGAGAGTGAGCACATGGGAATTTTAGGGATTCATACCTTACATTATTTTGGTGAAATTTTATGGCAGAGGAAAAAAATCTAATGACTTGCTTTAATAAAAAATACTGTTTTTCTCAAAGCAATAAACCTATAGCATTAACCAAAGAGAACTTTTCTAGAGGAAACAGAAAAGTGTAATTTTTCTCCCAAAGTTAGCACTTTTGTTTAGACTTCCAGTATTTGTGGTTAATATATATGGAGGTTCTTGGTGTGAGCCTGGGCTAGGGTTTAAGTATGTGTTGGTATGTAGGTAGAGTCCTGGGACAGCACCTAAAAAATATTTGTAAGGGAGTAGGGTGCTGGGGAGCCTCCAAGGAGCTAACTCATTTTAAAGAAAGGAAAAACCAGGCACACCTGACTAGAGGTCTGGTTCCTGTGAGGAACAGTTGGCTATAAAAATCAAAGCATAAACAAAACCTAGAATTCTTCCTATATGACATAGGCATATAAGCATCACTGCTTTGGTGCCTTCTAATAGTGTATAACATCAACGTTTGTCAACTTTGATCATTGGTTGGGCAACGTCACTATCCCACCTCACCTCTCTAGCATCCTGGTGGCCTAAGAACAGCGGTGCCTCCTGGCAGAGACTTGCATGCCTGGTGACCTGGTGGCAGGGCCTGATGACGTGGACGTGCTGGGCAGTTCCTGAGAGAGCAGTAGCAGATGCCATACAAGAGGGGGATTAGTTAGGAGCACACCTGGATTCCAGAAGCACCTGACTTCAGAGAGCATCTGGACTCCCAGAAGAACCTGAGAAACATTTATAGGTTGTTGAGATGCTTGCTGGTGGAGGCAAGAGCCAATAGAATCTGGGTTCTAATTATTAATATGATTCTGTTTGTATTCACATGTTGGGAAAACTCAGGTAGCATTCATATTCATACAAGGTTTTCAGTACAGCTACAGGATATGACATACATATAATTATGGTGCTGAACATATAGATGTAAAAGGATTGGTATCCTTAAAGAGCTCTCTAAGCATGCATTATTTGGAACATTATGTTTGAAAGTTTAGCAGTGTTATATCCATTTTTAGGTTTTGTACTTGAAAATAGAATTCAGAAAAGGTGAGTAAAAATCTTTATGCTAATGATGTCTTAATATTTAGATGTTACTATTTTTTATCTTTTATTGGGTGGAGAAGGTTTTTAGGAAGAATGCTAACTGACAACATGGAATGGTTTTTATGTTTCCACAGGTGAAATAAATGAATAATTTTTATTCTGTATTTATTTAATAGTGCATTTCAGAGAATATTTGGTTAATAAATACTTGTTAAATAATTTTTTTTTTCTGATAAGGCCAAAAGGCCAAAGGAAATGTAATTTAATAGTTCCAGTAATGTGGAGGTTTAAAAAGAAATTAGGAGAACTGTGCTTCTAGTGTGAGATCAGAAAAAACATAAGCATGTCAAAGACTGCAAAAACATATATACAATGTGAAATTTTCTTATTAATCCCTTTTCATATTCTTATTATTTATTTAGAAACCAGTGCCCTATGGATTGTAGTATAAACCTTACTTGTTACTTTCTAATTAGTGAAATAAGAGCATGTCTGATTTACATTTAATTAAAAATTTTTTTTTTAATTTTAATTTTTTAAAGACTTATTTATTTATTTCTCTCCCCCACCCCTCATTGTTTTATGTTCACTGTCTGCTGTGTGTTCTTCTGTGTCTGCTTGTCTTCTCTTTAGGGCGGCACTGGGAACTGATCCTGGGACTTTCTGGAGTGGGAGAGAGGCGCTTAATCTCTTATGCCACCTCAGCCCCCTGGTTTGCTGTGTCTGTTATTGTTCTCTTCTGTGTTTCTTTTTGTTGCATCATCTTGCTGTGCCAACATGCCATGCAGGCCAGCACTCTGCTTGGGCCAGTACTCTGCGTGGGCCAGCTCTCCACTTGGGCCAGCTCTCTGCTCAGGTCAGCTTGCCTTTCCGCACGAGGCCCCGGGAATCGAACCCTGGACCTCCTATATGGTAGATGGGATCCTAATCGCTTGAGCCACGTCCGTTTCCCATGATTTACATTTAATTTTATATACTCTGTTGATTGGGCTTTTATCATTATCCAGGGAAATTCTTGTTTGAGTTGACAAGGTCATGTTCCAAAGATATTCATTTCTCCTAGAAGAAATTGAGGCAGTCTGCAGTCAGTCTACCATGAAGAATGTGGGCCAGGATTGGTTTAATTCTGTTCATATCAGGTACTGTAAATTTTTCTTTCATTACCATTTAGTTTAGCAACTGAAATAATAGAAATAGAAATTTTATGGCAAAATGGAATTTGCCTGTTGACTATTTTAACTGAAAATGGAGAATAGACTGATAATTTAGGAGGCTCCATCTGAATTATAAATCATTATAGCAACTTTGTAGTCCTATTAGCATTTATGAACTAGCTACAGTGCTAAGAGCTGTAGAATTTGAAAACTTGTGTAAGAAAAGGATGGTCTGGTCTCAGTGTCCTTCAAAAATGCCACAGCAATACTGTGTAACTTCTTTTTTTTTTTTTTTTTTTAATTGTGTTTTGCTTGTTTTGGGCTTAGCAATTGGAATTTTGAAAAGTTCTTGCATTGCATTAGCATAGTGACAGCACTGATTGAAAGCCATCTGTATTAGTCAGCCAAAGGGGTGCTAATGTGAAATACCAAAAATGTGTTGGTCTTTATAAAGGGTATTTATTTGGGGTAGAAGTCCACAGATACCAGGCCATAAAGCTTTAAGTTTCTTCTCTCACCACAATCCATTGCCACGTGTTAGAGCAAGACAGCTGCCGGCATTTGCCAGGGTTCAGGCTTCTGGGGGTCCTCTCTTCCCGGGGCTGTGTTTCTCTCCGGGCTTAGCTCCTGTCTCCTCCACAAGGTCAGCTGTAGACGATCAGGTGAAAGGCTTGCATCTCTTCTCCTGGGGCATTCTTTCCAACATCAAAACTGCTTCTCAAAAAACTGCTTCAACTCTGTTCTTGCCTTGCCTTTTATATTCAATTCCCCACCCACCAAAGGGGTGGGGCTCAACGCCCTACTGACATGGCCCAGTCCATGCCCAGATAAAGAGATCAGTTTACAAGCATGATCCAATTATATTTTTGGAATTCATAATTATATCAAACTGACCAACTGCAACACCATCTTAGAATTTTTTCAGAAGATTTGGTAGAGAGAATGTGGTAATTCACTTTTCTACTTTATCCCATATAGAGTCTTTGGGAAAAGCCCAAGAAAGTGGTCTAGTTTGTTCTTTAGTGCCTAAAATGTCTACTGTTCTCTTTATTTAAAATTCTATAAAGTACATCTATACTGTAAACTGTAACTTAACAAACCTTAATATCCTGTCAGAGGACACTTGTGGATCTTTTCTGGTTTCTGTGCTGCTGCATTTGACAACCTTAAGCACTTGCTCCTTTATTTAAACAAAGAAACCCAATTAAACAAAAAAACTTTCCCTAATTATCAAAGGGATGCATACTCATTACTATAACAATGAAACAAATCACTCATAGTGTCATTCTCACAGATAACCACTATTATCACTTTGATTTATTTCTTCTCAGATGTATAATTTTTTTTGTTTTTGAACATTGGCATTGCAGCTGGTCATGAGTTGGTTAGCATTATTATGTTAGAAGTGGAGTTTCTTCTCTTTGGCTTTTTTGCTCCTAAGACCCACTCAAAGAAGGGGGTTCCAATTATTATTGTTTCAACTCCTTTCTCATGCTTAAGGTCTCATGCTTAGGGAGATAAAACTGAACTAATAATAGCAATCAAAACATTCCTTTAGCAAAGTTATGATGATAAGTGAACATTTTCTCTAACTTATTTACTCAAAACAGAGCATTATAAACCGAAACATGTTTATTATGACTAATGATTTTTTTCTGAGGTGAGATAATCACAACAGTATTGTTAAGGAAATTTCTATATAATTGAGGTCAAACTAATACAGTTTTGCACTAGTGTTTTCACTCAATATTGCACTTCTGGCATTTTACATGCCACTAAATATTTTTCAAAAACATAATTTTAATGGCTTCTAGAAATTTCATTGAATTGAGAATTCTAAAATTTATTTAATCACTTTTCTATTTTTGGATATTTGGGTAGTTTCCATGTTTCTAAAACTTTTTTTTTTTGCTTTTATATAACACTGGTGAAAATACTTGTACATAAACCTTTGACCTTATTTAAAATTATTTACTTGAGAATATATGCCTTAAGAATTCAATAACCTCTTAATTGGTCTCCATAACTTCAGAGTTTATCCCCTCTAAATAATCTTGTCCATTGCTGCCAGATGAATCTTTCTAAAACATCAATTATGTCATGGTATTCTGTGGTCAACAGCCTGTAATGACTTCTCATTGCTAGAGGATAAAAGCTTCAAATTTTTTAGGTTGGGGACTGAAGAATTCTTGTTTCTTCCAAGTTCTACAATCTATTGTACATGAAGTAACAAGACTCTTTGAGATGGCTCTGCTCTCACCCAGCACCACCTTGAGGACTTTGACTAATTGTTTTCAACCTTGCCTCTGTCTCTTGCTGTCCCAAATCAGACATGTACTACAACTCTAACATTGATGTATGGGTTACATTGTCTGTCATAAAATATATTTTGTAAATTTGCCCTCAAACATCTCAGTTTTTTCCCAGGTTTCTCTCCTGATAGCTACTGGCATATCTATTTCCAATCAATCTTCCCACCCCTAACCCAAGGTCTCTCTCTCTCTGCCCCCCCCCCCCGCCCGTGTGTGTGTGTGTGTGTGTGTGTGTGTATGTGTGTAAATGCACTGTAAAAGGTCTGAAAAGATGCAGACCAGGTTCCCCCTATGGGAAAGGGTGCTGGGATGGAATTCGTGGAAAGGATTAAGGCAAACACTTTTTACTCTATGTACTTCTTTTTTGTTTGAACTTTTTTCAAATATGTATTCATTTATTTCTAATTTAAAACATTAAAATGATAGATTTATTTAAAAAACTTTACAGGGTTGTAAGACTTAATGGAGGTAGGCTTTATGAAATTGCTTTCTAAATTTTTAAAACTTAGAGCAAATGCTAATTGTGGTTCCATCCATGCCTTTGCTCTGATCATGTAAAACAAACTCTGCTAGATCAACTCCCACCCATCTTTCAAAGCTCAGCTAAATTTCTATAGCTTATCAGACCCTGCTTTGATTACTGAAACCCACATTTGCCTCTTAAAGCACTTTTACTTGTATTTGTCATATGAAATTAATGTCCTTGGGCTTCAATTTGGAGCATATGATGAGTAGGTAAATATAGCAGCATTGGTTTAGAATAACTCTATCCATAGTATGCTCTTTTACCTATTTTTTTGTTCCATATATACATGGCCTTTTTTTTTTTTTCTTTTTGTATTTAGCAAGGGACAATGATTGCAGATGGATTTCTCTTTATGTGATCTTGGGAACATCAAACTTCTTTGGGGATTTCTTCATCCAGAATATGAAGGGGTCGAGCTAGGTATATCTTCTAACACCCCTTCTGGTTCAAAAAGTTTGTGATTGTGAAATCATCTGAATTTGCCTGGCTTAATTTGAAAATGGTTACTTTCTCTTTGGAAAAGAAAGCCTCTACAAATATCTTTCTTTTAGTAAAGATAAAAATACTAAACAGGGCAACTCAATATAATTAATCTGTTTGATGAAGTAGCAAGGGCATTGACTTTGAAATCAAAAGGACCTGTATTTAAATCCTGAATCTACCATCACTAAATCTTATCCTAAACAAGTTACTTAACCTCTTTTAGTCTCAGTTTCCTTGTATATTTTCTTATATATTAACTGGGGCTAATAATCTTTGTCTCCCTGTACTATAGTAAATAATAAATGGTATAACACATGTGGACACACCCAAGACAGTATCTGATATGTAGCAAGCTCTCAGTAAATGTTAGTTTCCTTTCTTCCTTTGTCAGTAACTTTGACTTTTTTTTTTTTTTTTTTTTTTTTTTAAGATTTTATTTATTTATTCATTTATCCCCCCCTTGCTGCTTGTGCGTGCTGGGTCAGCCAACCACGCCGTGCGGGCGGGCCTGCCCTCACCAGGAGGCCCCGGGAACCGAACCCGGGGCCTCCCATATGGTAAATGGGAGCCCCACTGATTGAGCCACAGCCGCTTCCATTAGTAACTTTGACTTCTGAAAAGCACATTTTAAAAAGAAGAAAATGCTATTTTATATACTTATACATCTATAAATGAGGTTCAGAGAGAACAAAGTGGATATTTTATTTTTTTGTTTTTTTTTAAATTCTTTTCTTTTCTCTTTTTTTTTTTGAAGTGGATATTTTAAAACAGGAATGTGATAAGTATGAATATGTGCAAAGAGTTTGTGTAATCCTTGCTCTAACTGTATGCCGAAATGCAGAGCTCCTATAGGTCTACACATTATTTTCTTTCTTATAGGGCTTAACTAGTAACAAAAGGGTCATAAAAATAAAATGCATGTTTGATGCCTTATAGTGAGCTAGCTAAGATAGGTCAACAACTGGGAGCTTCAGACTGGGATCTCAGACAACTTGGCCGTATATCAAATGCTGGAAACCTAGATACTCTCAGGACCCACATCTAATAGGCACAATAGATACAGTGCCTAGAACCCACAATACTTCTAAGGGCCCATGAAAATGCTTACATTTTTTATTTTGTAAACCAGAAAGAACAGAAGAAATTTGGGGTCAAAAATGGTTTAAAATATATCACTAAAATATTTAACTTGATAACACAATTTTAAGAAATAATTTATTATTATTATTATTTTAATGGAGTAAGGGGGCCACAAAAGTCATACTTAGCCCTGGATGCTTTAATGAGTTTTTCAACTCTCTCTTTCCCAAGATGCATCAGGAAAGGTGTGATTAGTAAGTCCTGTTGCATGGTTTTGCCTGTTTATTCTTGGCTCCATGAGAAGATAGGAGATAAGCCAAACATGAAGACAAAACAATAAAAAACAGGTATTTATATCAAGCTTCAGAGTCTGCTCTCATAAAATTAGAATTTTGGAAGCAGAGGGTTCCCGCTTATCTCAGACTTATGTAAATTTAATAGATAGACTTTTCCATGAATAGTGATGAATTTGTAAAGGAAGGTTTTGGGGAAAAAATTCACCATCACCACCAAAAACAAGAGAAAAGATTGATATTCTGATTTTGGCTGAATAAAAGAGAAAGTATGAAATGTTAAAAAAAAAAAAAGAGAAATGTAGAGTTGCCTGACTTTCTGAGATTAGAAAAGTGGATACTCTAAGAAGGAAGCTGTGTGCCCCATCTCAGTTTGTAGAAGGTTCCCTTGTACAGTAGGACATTTGGTCAGCAAATGAACTTACCCCAACTCTGCCTCTTGAGAATCTGGAGGCAGTAAAGGGTGGAGCAAGGTGGAGAACAGCTTCTGTAATTTTAAGCCAAGCCATTCCTGAGAGCTCTCAGAGTCCACCTCAATCTAAAAGGCAGCTTCATGCTGATGGGGCTGTAGATTGGTTGGAGAGGAAAGGGGCAAACTGTCCCTCCCCCGACCCCACTGGGTGTGTAGGCTTTACTTTTCAGACAGATTATTTTAGGTTAATAATTCTTACTAATCATAACTAACATGACAGGAATGCTTACTATGTGCCTGGCACAGGACTAAGCATTTTACTGGGGTTGACTGTTTAATCCTCCCAGTAAACCTGTGTAGTAGGTACTATCCCCATCCCTGTTTTACAGATGGAGAAGCAAAGCTCTGGGAGGTTGAGGGACTTATCTGAGGTCTCATAGCTAGTGGCAAAGCAGGAGTTTGAACCCAGGCAGTCTGACACCAGAGCCTGCATTTCTAACCTCTGTTCTTACGAGAGGCGAACCCATCTTTGGCAGATCATATGAGCGAAATGCAAAAATGTTAGGGGCTAAGACATCTTTTGTGTGGACTAGTCCTGTAACAAGATCATCTCTCCCAATAATATTCTAGAGGGCCTAAGTAGACTTCTTATCCCACTTCTAGGTAGAGAATGAGCAAATATGAGTAACAGTTCCCTGCCTGCCCCAAGAATTTTGAACAAAGTGAAAACAAAGTTAGTTCAAGGACTTGGGCTTATCATTACAACTGCTAGTTCATGGCAAATAAGGGTAATTAAAGTATATGGTTTAATTAAGTTATTTTCAGTGCTTTTCAAAGAACTGGCTTCTTTAATATCAGTCATTATTAGCCAAAATGAATTAACAACTCAATCCAGATACTTAATAATAGTGGTGATGATGGCAGAGTCAACTATCCTTAAGGACATTTGGATACCTTTGGGGCAAAAAGAAGTTAGACTCAACTGAAAGGAAATCAGCATCCCTCAATGTTTTAATCACAATTAAAAACATGTTCAGTGATACTGGTTCAGATTGCATCAGATACACAGTTATTTTGGCACAAATCATTCAATGGAAGGTAGGCTAATAATAAAGCTTTTTCAAGCAGATGGATTTTTACAGTTTCTCAGTAAGACAGTATTTTACCCACAGTTGCATTGCTGCTCATATTATTTGCATACTAATGAAGGAAGTTAGTTATTCTTCCTAAATTTCTCCCTTCCTCTTCTGCAGCACCAGACATGATGCTCACACTACTTTGCTGAGGAAGTCAGCTTCATTCTTAACCACCTGCCTGGCAGGTGGTCACCTAGCAAGTTCACCTGATTTTTCAATGTTTCCTTAGAAACTTGCATTTATTTTATTTTATTTTTAAATCTGATTTTAATATTGCCACTCCAATATCTTTTATTGAATATGCAACATAAACTTTTATCAACCCATATCCTTTCAAAATTTGTGTCTTCATCTTTAAAAATTCTTTTTTTATTTTTAAAGAAGCTTTAGATTACAAGAAACTTGCATTAAATATTTATTTAATTCTGATGATCTAGAAGGGCTACAACAAGTGAAAGTTCTCCAGAGAGAGATAATAAAGTTTTTTCTTTGATTAACGTTTATTATTTGGAAATATTATAAATTAGTGAAAACAATTCCTAAAAAAATTCCTATACTATGACATATGTCTTCAAAGAAAACTAGAGATAAACACACTATCCATTGCGATTTGAGTTGCTGGGTATATTTTGACTTTTTAAAGTCATTATTCAGGGTGTTGGAATAGTAAAGTTATAGGATAAGAACTCAAACTGAATCATAACAAAGGTTTTACAGCATTTATAGCTGCTATTCTAAATATAAAGTCACAGAAAAAAATTTAAAACATAGTAAAGGAAAAAGAAAACAAAAAAACTCTGTAGTCCTGCAGATACTGTTAACATTTTGGTGTATGTCCATCTAGTATATTTTCTGTGCACATGTGTTTTCTTTTACAAACATTAAAAAATGTTCCACATGTCCTAATACTTGAATATAGCTATAAAGAGGTCTAGTGAGACATCAGTAACATTGCTTATTTTCTATACCTGTAAAGGGGAAAGTATGTATCCAATATATTGACTGCAAAATTTTACATGAAAACATGAATGTCCAAAGGCAATATTTGAAGGTGACTTGTGCTAGCATATCAGAGGAGTGAAAAACGTATAACAAACAAACAAACAATCAAACAAATAGACAAAAAACACACTATCCAGAATGAGGGTAGGGAATGGGGAGCTGATGCTTAATTGGTGCAGAATTGGTAATAAAGTTGATTGTAAATGTTTAGAAACGGATAAGAGGTGATGGTAGCACTTTATAGTGAGTGTAATTAACAGAGCTGATATGTGAGTGTGATTGTGGTTGAAAGGGAAAATTTAGGGTTGTGTGTGTCACTAGAAGGAACGCTAGAGGATGAAACATGGGACTGTATAACATAACATAGTGAACCCAGCCAGTTGTAGACGATGAGTGTGGTCAATAGTACAAACATAAGAATGTTCTTCCATGAATTAGAACAAATGTACGTTACTGTTACAAGGTGTTAATAATAGGGTGGTGAATGGGGAAAAATATACCTAAAACAAACCATGGATTGTAGTGAACAGTAATATATTAATATTCTTCCATAAATTGTAAAAGAACCAAAACATTATGCTAAGTGAAAGAAACCAGACACAAAATGCTACCTAGTTTTTGACTCCATTTATATTAAATGTAAATGCAAATAAATTTATAGACGTGGAATTAGAATAGGGGAAGGATAGAAGGATTGAGGGGTGCCTGCTAAGAGGTAGGGAATTTTTCCTTTTGGAGTAATGAATATACTATAAAATTGATTGTGGTGATGAATGCACAACAAAGTGTACAATAAAAGCCATTGTTTGTACATTTTGGATGGATTGTATGGTATACCTCGATAAAATTACTTTATTAAACAACCAGAAAACACCACATTATCCATAATGAGAGAAATTACACTTGTTAACTCCTACTATGAATGTTATTTCTTGGAAAAATAAGGCTAGTATCAGACGAGCCTATCGTTTGCCAATTATGTAGATGAGGGCCAAAAGTAGGGAAGCAGGACAGCAGTATAGCTGTGTGGTTAATAACAAGGAATTGGGATTTAAGTGGCCTGGCTTCAAAGAAACTATCTCGATTTCCAAAGCTGCAAAATGGGCAGTTAATAGCATTCATCCTTTGGGATTGTTTGTGAGATTTAAATGAGTATATAAAGTGCTTAGCACAGTACCTGGCACATGAAGTTAACAGTTTCTTAGGAGAGAGGGATATTTAAAAAACAACAACAACTTTGATAGATTGTGTGTCTCTAAAATAAAACTTGGCAAAAGAAAAAAAAAAAAAAAAGATTTCTTGTTTTACTAACTTATATTTAAATCACTCCTTCCACACCTGATCTACATTTAAATAAGTATGGGAAGACGATGTGCCTTGTTCTAAGGTCAGATTTATAATTAAAATAATGAAAAAAGGGGTGAAGGAAAATTGTAGATATTGGTTATGTATAGTGTCTTTGTATTGAATTTTGGAAAGTAATTACCATAGGCATGGAAAGTTACATATCAAAATGTAGTTATTTATTTAAAATCTATAGAAACCATCAAAATGATAGCTATTATGTTGAATGATAAGATATTGCCAGCATTTGGCCATTTTTTACCTACAAAAATGGCAATGTCATATGGCTCAACCCAATAGAAATTATAGTTTCACGTTCCCTTATTTCAGAAAGGATTCTGTACCATTACATCCCAGGGTGGCAGGTTCAGGCTGAACGTTCTAATGAACTGAGCGCAAAGCAGGCAATAGAAGAAATACCATGGTTTCAGCCCAACCCTGCTCCTACCCTGTGCTCTCAGAAGAGGCACAGACCGGCCCCATCAGGCAGGTGCTCCTGTCACCACCCTAGGTCAAGCCAACCATCAGCTTTTGCTTGACTATAGCAACCAAAGTGATCTTTTAAAAAGGCAAATCTGTTTATGTTACCATCTTGCTTAAAACCCTTCAATGACTTCCTATAAGACAAGGAATAAAATCCAAGATCGTCAGTGTGCCTTACAAGGGCCTGTATGGTTTGACCCTTGTACACTTCTCCGATCTCATCTCATCTTTTGACATCCCCTTCCTCGGAAATCTCTAGTGTCCCTGGGCTTCTTATTTCTGGAACCTGATAAGCTTCTTCCTGCCCCTGGGACTACATTTTATTTGTCCCTGCATGGAACACCGATTTCCCTCCTTGCTGACAAGCTAATTCAGAGCTTAACTTGAATATCTTTTTCCCCCAGGATGCTTTCCTCAGTGCCCCCATAACAGAATCATTTTTGTAGTTATTAGTTTGATGTATGTCTTCCCTGTGCCATCAGGACAGAGTCTAAGTATACCTTATTCACTGGTATATCTCTGGCAAAATATGTGTACAAAAATATGTGTTGAATGAATGAATGAAAGGCTAAATTTGTTCAAACCAAACTATGTTTAAGAATATTTAGTAGCTGGCATATTTAAGAAATAATTACATTAAGGCTGTTGAAGATGACGAATTTTATTTTATCTTAAAAGTCTTGATTAGACAAGAGGAGCAAAAACCTGTGGATAAACAAATGAAAACAAATTAAAGAATTTTATCAGGTAAACTCAGATCAGTCATGGCATAAGTCATTTGCTAAGTTTGATATATGGCTCCAGGTTTTTTCTTTATGGTATTTTAACATCATTAGTGCAATCAGGAATGCGGGACCTCAGATCAGGTGCTTACTGGTTCACTAAAGAACAGATGCTATTCAAAGAAGTGGTCAAAGGGAGTGTGTTCCTCTGGGAATAATACATAGCTAGTTATATAGATTGGCACAGGAACTCATCAAACCCTATGAATTAATAATGAGACATTAATATCTAATAAATAATAATAAAATAGGAATATCTGAAAGGTGACACTAATTAGTGTTTAGGTACTATAGGTGCCTAAATTTTCAGAAGGTATTTACTCTCAGTGTGATTTGAAAATATAGGTAGGATATATTAATTCATACGGAATGATAATATTAATAGGTATGTTTGACTAGAAAATAGTATACCAGACAGCTCCTTGCACATGTTAAGTATACCAGACACCACATATGTGCCACCCTAGAATATCTGTACTTCACCTGTCACTACGGAGCTCTAGATCTCTTTGTCCACTCTAGATGCTGTGATAGCAAAGACTTTATATGGCCCCAGGATGCAGGAGTTGGGAGGGAGCTGGTAGATAATTTCTCTGTCTTCTCCACCCCTTGATGGAGTATTCCATGGTAAAGCTTTCTGCCTAGCCTATCCCATTTGGCTGTATCTCTTTGTGAAGTATCTAATTTAGTAATGTATTACCTTGTATTTGCTTCCCAGCCTTACTTGCCTCAGTTCCCTTTTCCATCATTCACATTACCCTAGTTTTTGAGGGAACTTAATCTAGGACAAGGAATGTTCTATAAATATTTAAATATTTAATAAGTTGGATCGAATAAAAAATAAAATCTTGGCTAAATGGGACCTATTGTTTCACCATTTTCATCTTTTTGCACTTCAGATGAACTTGATCCGTGCCTCCTGATCCCCTTCATCTTGTGGTTGCCTCTGGATTGGTAGGTGTGGTGCCTAGGACAAAATAATCAACAAATCAAAGTCTATTTCATTGATGGTATTTAGCCTACCATATGACTTGACGATAACTCACAGTTCCAAAAGGCTGATTGAGTAAGGCAAGAAGTAAGCAAGAAGGATGAGTAGTTCCACATGCACTTAGGCAGGATTGTGGGTTCAAAGCTCATCTTTTTCTCAGAGATATAGCTCACCTCTAGACAAGTCATGGCCATCTTGTCTAGGTACCTCTCCTGTTAGGAAAAACTCCTACAAAAATTCTGGCTTTCATTGTACCTTGAGAAGAAAACTGAAGTATTTCTTTATCCAATTTCCATGGATTGTGGTTTGTGAGATGCATATGAGACTTGAAAGACTGAAAATATGAGGCTTTTTTTTTTTTTTTTTTTTTTTTTTTGTTAAAAGGACAAAAGGAGAGAAGACACTTTTAATTTAATTTATTATTTTTTGAATCACACACTTGTTTTTAGAACTGGGAATTGTTGGAACTTCCACAGTAACTACAGGAAAATTGTTTAAGACATTCAAGATGTTAAAAAAAGTGATACACAGCATTTATTCTGTATTTTAGTACAAGCCAGTACTGAGGGCCAGGACTTTTGTGCTTTTGGGAAGAAATACAGGCATAATTATTATTGTTATTAATAATAAAGAAGATTGTTACAGAAATGAAATTAAGGAGGCACGAGCTATGCTGACCTGTATGAAACCTTTTGCAATTTAATGAAAAAGGCAAGAAGAGACAACATTTAGAGAATGACCTATTTTTTGTGTATATGAAACTGGGATCATGTAACTACATTTGCAGACAATTTTTTTAAGTTCTTTGTGGTCTATCATAGCCACAGTAAATGGGGACAATTATAAATTTGTATCATTTAGCAACTGTAAAGTATGGAAAGGAAAGCCTTATTAGAAAACTTAAAAAAATCCTGAAAGGTCTTCTTTTTTCAGGATACATGTTGGGGAGATTTATTATAAATCAACTGACTGGATATATGACTCATATTCAGGGATATTACTGGAACTGGCTATTTGGGTCTTACCATCACTGGAGGTAATGCTTGATCTCTTCACTCACATAAAGATGTTTCAAACACAGTGATAGAAGTTACATTTGGTAGGGTCCACCGAGGCCAGCTGCAGCAAGCAACAAATGTATTTACGTATTTAGCCCAGCAAAGATGCGCTCTCCATCTTGCTTTTACTTCTTTTATAAGGGCAGACATGAATAAACATTCATTTTGGCTAACATGAAGTCATTGACATGAAGGCAAAAGAGCAGTGGAGCATAAAGAATAAGCAGTCAGTCCATATTAGTGGGTGGAGTGGAATGAGCAGGATTCACATGTACCTCTATAGCTGCTACTTCTAGACTGCAAAGCAGGAGTCCTGGACTGACAATGGATGATCTGGGCAAGGTAGGGGGGTAGGGGTGCCAAGTAGCCTCAGTGTGTTGATCCCTCAGTGCCATATGTTGAACAGAGAAGAAATGTAAGCAATAGGCAACATTAGCAGGCTTAGGTTCACATAGGTGAGAAAGAAAGGAGAGGAAATAAAATGTAAGGGCAGATCACAGAGGCTATTTAACCCAGTTCCCTCCCCCCCAGTGAAGAAGTCCCTTTTATGGTGTCTTGGGATAAGACTGAATCTCCAAGGGAACTTTAGAAAATACACCTCCCAGAGGTCTGATTCAGTGGACCTGAAGCTGGGCCTGGGATTCTATATTTTTAAACATCTCCCCAGTGTTTCTTATTGCCAGTCATGTTTGGAACCTCTGATATAAATTCTTCTTAAACACCAACAGTAACCCTGAGCATGTTACTCACCTGCTGGTTAGGTGAATGGTTAGAAGGTGCATCTTATTTCAAACCCAAATCTGCATCTTTAAAACATCCACCCATTCTTTGGTTCTCTCTGGGCCCTTTGGTGTAATTTAAAGATCTTAGATCAAGTCAGAAAATTTGAATTTGTGGTGGGCTTATTCAACATAGTTTTATGATCTTATTGAGCAGTGCAAGACAGTCTGGAAGTAGAGAATGTGAATGATAAAGGAACCCAGATTTGGGGATGGGAACAATGGAAGATCAAAGAATTGAAGGATGCCGGAGAGGGTAAAGTTGAAACCACCCTCCATTGCTGTTGAGACAATTGAAGCTTTCAATCGTCTGGTGTATGGAGAGGAGCTGTGCCTAGAGGTTGGGGTATGGACTAGGCTGGGGGGAAATTCAGAGAGGGCTGGACCTGTGTCTAGCATGCCTTCCATTGATTTCCCAGGCCTTGGTGCAGTAAGATCTCATTCAGCACTTTTTGACTGATTGTTGATGAAAGAGTGTAGATTGAGTAGATATATGGGGTCAGGAGAAGAAAGTAGGAGTTTGTGTCAGAAAGAGAGGAATGACTAGAGATTTTAGAGGTGATAATTTCCTAGCCATGAGAGAATCCAAGTAGTGGCTAAAAGTATAATAGAATTGAGAGTGAGAGCTGTTGAGCAGTTTTGTGATGATCGGCATGGATGATGCTGTTGTTGAGAATGATGCCCACAGATTGGGGAGAGAGAGAAACTGATCTAGATGCTGAAGTGTTTGAGCAAAGTGTTTTAGAGGTGACATGCAAGGGAAATGGAAAAGAGGACATAGAGAGCGAGGAGTGTTAGGTCCTGGCCCTGGCTTGTGAGTGAGTTTGCACAAGTCCTGTATCCACTTTGAACACAGATATTCTTTTGAGTTAATAACATCCTCCCCATCTCCCTTACAGGGTTGTTGGAGGCTCATGTATGCTACTGTTATCATGTATGTAAAAGCCACTTTGAAAAGGTAGGTCATCTCTAAGGATCGTCCTAGTTTTGAGATCATGCAGCACAACTATTTTATTTACAACATATCAATGTTATGAGATGCCATAAAATGTAGGTATGGTAAAGCTACAATTTCATCTGCAAGAAAAACACCTAAAATCTTGTATTTTATAGCTCAAATAGTCAAGCAACCATTAAGCTAAATGACTTATCTCTGGAATATTACGTCACATTTGGGAAAGATGCTTTTAATATTTTTTTTTCTTTCATCAAATACATGTTGGCCCCTTTTGAAGGATTTTGAAAGCCACATAATGAACATGAATCTGAAGCTGCTGTTGCCACAAATGTATCTTTCACAACTTGATTTTGCATAATATCAATTACTCACATAAAAATATGATGCCACTAAATGGTTCTTGGATTCTAGCATTTCATTTTCAAAGTTGTTAGAATGACTTATAATTCTGTAACTCTTTTAATTGTGTTATAATTTCTAGCAACTGGGCGTTTTTCTCCACCGTTTCTTTACACATATCTTGAACCATGGCTTGTCTTCTGACCTTGGAATAAGTAAAGCTCAGCATCCGACCTAGGGGGGCGGTGCAGTGACAAAGACCAGTCTAAGCATTTCTTGCATTGCCTTTACTTTTTATACCCCTGCTTCTGCTGAGGAGTACAATCTCAAAATTGTACATAAATCCAAAGTTGGATTCAGATATGGTTTCTGTTAATTAGTCTTTTGTTCATTTCTAATGTAGGAATTGCCACCTAGTTTCTTAGCAGGTTCAAGAGCATAAAATGTGTTTTTGGTAAAGAAAGATGATATTCCCAGATTCACAGTGCTCTTCCTTGAAGTGCATTTGGTAGAAAATGAAAGTCCATTTCCAGGAGCCTAGCCCCTTGCTGAAACAATATTTATGATCTAAGAATATCACAAATACTGTAGATTCTTTATTTAAATCCTTCCTGAATGGTTTTGGGTCTAAGAATCTGGAAGCCAGAGGTGAAGAGAGGAAAAACATGCTTCTGAGAAAGATGAGGTCAGTTTTCCAACATTTGGAAGGATTTTTATCAATTTACAACTAACTTAGGTCCAATGATAATTACCAAGCACATCCATTACTCTCAGCAAAACAAGATACAGAGCAGTTGGCTGCAAACAAAAATTTTAAATCTTTTTGTTAAAGAAATAACAAGCAGAAAACTTGAGGGAATCCTGTATCTACCAGAAGAACACACTTGGGAGCTAGATTCCCAGTAACCTCGTGCTTACATTGCAGATCTGGGGAGAAGTTACCAATTTGTTCTGCATGTTTTAAATTGTGAAGATGAAGAGTGAAATGATATTAATGGTAGCTCATAGAATGAGATGTGATAGGAGCACAACATTGTGGATATAATTAACAGCATTGAGTTATATATTTGAATGTGGCTAAAAGGGGAAATGTTAGGTTGTATATATGGTACTAGAGTAAAAATTAATAAGAATCCATGCAACAACACATAAAGTGAGCCCTAAGTTAAACCATGGGATATATACACACATATGCATATATAAAGTGAAATGATGTTAATGGTAGTTTGTAGAAAGAGAATGAACAGTGGAAGGCTAGTTTTGAAATACTGGAATGGGAATATTTTGTATTATTGTGGTGTTTTTTCTTGGCCTACAGTACTGTAATGTGACTGTGCCAATTCCTTGCTCTGTTTTGCTCGAAGTTTGTGTACTGTACTTACTCCAAACCTAGGAACTTTCAGTGTTTTCTCCAATCCTGTGCTACCTATTGAGAAAATTTCAGAGCCTCTAAAATGCCCTTAACCCTATCCTTTACCCTGGTTCCTCTGCACAGCTGTGGATGAATGGTAGCAAATACAGCCCCTATTAGAAGAATTCTTGCTTGTTCAGAAAGGTTGAACTGTGTAAGTGAAGTGAATTGCATGTGAATTGTGATGCAGATTGCTTCATGTCAGGGCCAGTAAAACCTTAGACCTTAAAAATCTCCCAGATGAAGGAATATTGACAGATCTTAACTATTGGGAGGGTGTTGAGATAATAACCAATTCAAAGTGGAATATTGCTTTTCTCCAAAGAAGATTCAAAGAGGAAGCCAATAACATTAACCTTCACGTCTTCGGCTAGTCCAAGATGAAATACTAGCCCAGGCACCAACTAATCAAGATTGTCCTGTCCCTTGTGTTCTTGTTTGGAAAATAACTTTGTTCAGTATCTTTAAGATTTATTCACCTTTTATTTGCACTAATCACATGCATTGAACTGTGAACTGGAGCCAAGAACTATATTTTCGAAGCTGGGCTGGTGATAGGCAGACTGTCTGTGAGTCCTTGGAATGAATCCAACCATCTTAAATATTGAAGTGTTTCATTATGGTGCTCTAGGGACATTTTCATCATGCTGTAATCTTTTGATCCGCTGAATCTAACCATTGCATTTGAATGCTTTTCTAAGACAGGTAGATTTTTTGAGCAAAAGTTACTTGAAAAGCTGGTGTGAATGACTGAAAATACCCATGTGGACATTGAAGGAATGTAAGCAAATAATATATGCCTGATGAAAAAGAGAACATATAAATATTTTGAGTTGACATATACTGGATGTGTAGGTGTATACCCATATCCATACCCACATTCTTATTTATGCTCAGTTTTTATATTTATAGAGAAGAGATTGGGGCTGTAACAATCATTTGCATGTTCATGAGTACTTTATGCCATCATAGCCCTATATCAGTTAGATACTGTTAACCACCACTGCTACTACTAGTAGTCCTCCTCCTCCTCTTTTAGCCAGCACTTAAGGGCACTTACTAAGTACGAGGCAATGTGATACTTGTTTTGTCTACATAATCTCCTAAAATCCTTTCAACAACTGTTAGAAGTATATATCTTTGTTTCCTTTCTACTGAAACTTCAAGACTTAGCGATATTAAGTAATTTGGACAGGAAATCTAAAACTTTCTCACCCAAGGCTTGTACTATTATCCATTTTGCAGTTCAGTCTCAAGTGTACTATTAAGAGCAAAAATCATTCTGTTAGGACAGGTAAAGACTCTACTCTAAGAGAACCATCTAAAATAAGCGGAGATCTGTGCAGAGCTGACGTACATACAAGGAAGCAGAGGCACTGCTTAGAGACTGAATAGTGCCAAAGCAGCCCTGTTGGAGAGAGAAGCCACTCCTGGCACTAAACAGCTAGTAGCACCTTTAAATAAAATTAATAAAGACTCAGTCCCTTAGTGTATACCTCATGCAGCGATGGAAAAAGACTGAGCACCTTTTGTAATAAGGGTCCTGATTCAGGAAGTGATCATCTAGCACAACACTGCATGTGACAAGAACATGCAGAATGTGCAGATCAAGCAGAAGAGAATTAGCAAACTTGGGTGACTTAAGAAGAAGAGGAATTGGATGGATCAGAACACAGACAGTTCTCTTGGTTGCCTTTGGCCAAGAAGGGAAATTATAAGTTAATGGAAGAAACTCATATGTGATTTGTGCAGGAAGAATTAACCTTGCCCAAAGAGAGGTCTGGTCTTTGCCCTTGGCTCCTGGGAGGTAACCTCTAAGCCCTTGGAGAGTCCTGCCTGATAAAAATGTCTTTGTTTATCTGGGAGCTTTGGACCACATCAGCTTGACCTCTAGAGGGTGTGTGGCTTTGGGCCACACACTATCAGCTTGACCTCTAGAGGGGCTGGAAACTAAGGCCAGCCATGTGGGCTAGCCCCAGTGAAAACTCAGGACATCAAGACTCCTGTGAACCGCACAGGTTGGCAATACTCTATGTGTATTTGTCACACATTGCTGTGAGCACTGTCCATGACTTTGCTGGAAGAAGACAATGAGAAGCTTCATGCTCAGAACAATCCTGGACTCTGCCCCATATGGTTTTTCTCTTGGTTGGTTTTAATCTTTTTTCTTTCCCTGTAATAAACTGTAACTGTGGGTATAATACTTTCCAGTAATTCTGTGAGTCCCTCCGGTGAATTATAGAAACTGAAGGTGGACTTGAGGATCCTTGAACTTACTGTTGGTGTTAGAAATTAGGGTGGTCTTGGGGATTCCCTAAGTTTGTATGACTGTTTCAAAATATGGCTGTGAATTCTTTGACACCTTTCCCATTGAGAGGTAGGAATTGGTGTCTCCTCTCCTTGAATCTGGTCAGACTTGTGAGTGCTTTGACCAATAAAGTATGATGGAAGTGATCCTAAATCACATTTGGGACTAGGTAAAAGAATACCATGCAACTTCTGCCTCATCATTCTTGGAGCTCTGAGTCTCCAGGTAAGAAGTCTGACTACCATGAGGCTGCCATATTAGAAAGGCCATATATAGGTGCTCTCGTGGACAGTCCCAGCTAAGTCCAGCCTTACAGTCATCTGCCTTCCTCCCCAAGGTGTCACACATGTGATCAAGGCCATCTGCCAGCTGAATACATCAGAGTGACCTGCATCAGCATCATGTGCAATAGATGAATCATCCAGCTAAGCACAGACAAAATTCCTGATAGATAAAACTGTGAGATATAAGAAAATGGTTGTTGTTTTAAACCACTAGGTAGAATAATTTGTTCTGTGGCAATAGATAACTGGAACCCTTTAGTATGGAATTCATAGTTAACCATTTACAATCATGGACCTGGTAGAATAATTGCATGTGGAACTTTGGGGTCAGTCGTAGAACAATAGGGGTCTCCTTCATGAATGGGATTGCAAGATTTAAGAATATATTTATGTACAGTTTTATTGAATGGCATTGGTTATTTGGGAAAGTAGACTGCCTGGAAAAGAAATGGATTGTGAAAATGGAGACCCAAGTCCTGGGTTAGATCTTTGTGGTTCGGACTCCAACTTCAGTTCTGCTGTTGAGAGACTGTCAGATCTTGGGACAACTCAGCAACCTTTCTAATATTTGCTAATTACACCTGTCCTACCTACCACATGGAGAAAGAAGTGTGGCTTTGAGAAAAACATGGGATAGTATGTGTGAAAGCAATTTAAAATGTATGAACACTTAATAAATGCATTGTTTTTCTGCTCATTCATGGAGATGGGTTTATGTTGCTGCTTAGCACTTATCACATTGTATTTTAATTAGTTATATGCATTAATCTCTTCTCTATTCTTTATGCCTAATATAGTACATAGTTCTTAGTAGGCACTTAATAAATATTTATAGAAAATAGCTTCTTAGTATTAACACTAGACAAGGAAGACTGGAGGAAATTTAGAGACCAGTGCAGATTTTTTTTTTCAATAATGTCTGTAGCGTGAAAGATGTGTTAGAGATATCCCATTACCATCTATCTTAATTTTCTGTTGCACTCAATAGAATACCACATATTTGAACTTGATAAATACTAGTATAAGCCAGATAGGCTCTGTCATCCATTGGGAGCAGTGGGTATGGTACTTAACAGTTCTGCTTTAAAACATCAAGAAGCTGGGAGGAGAAGGATAAAAGGAAGAAATAAGGATATGCATTTCAATGATTAGTGAACACAGCATTGTCTGGAAGGTTTATAGCCTGGAAAATCAACCTGATAGAACCATTGGGTGTCCTCTAGTTACAGAGAAATGCCTTTGATGCTCTGGAGGAGTTTCAGAGGAAGTTCATGGACCAGTACCACCTGAGTTCAGTTAAACAATCACTGTGAGCCTTCACTGTCAATACTCTGCTCCAGAGGCTCACGAGTATAGACATGCCAAAGATTTGCTCCCTTCCCTTGGGGAATTCACAGTCTAATGGAAGGACATCGCCTCTAGTTTGTGCAACAGTGTTTTTGATCCTCTGCTTCCTCTGCCAGTGCTTCCTTCCTTCTGGACTTTGGGAAATCGACTTATAACAACAGGCAACTGTTGTGAAACTATATAGTCACAGTCCATTTTTTGGTCATCATTTTTGGTACTCAGTTCCTCATCTATAAGATAAGGATAATAATTTCTTTACTGTGTTGGAAGAATTAAAAACATATGTTCCAGAATGCATCTCAAACACTGTCTGAAATGGAACTGGTCAATAAATGTCCTTCCCATGGTCTACTTTTTTCCTCAAAAGTATAGAAGAGTTCTGCTTAGTCATACTTTCAGTAACTCGTGCAGACTTCACAGGGATTGTGGAGACATTTCTGTGGTTTTCCCAGCTCCTTAATCTTTCTACAGAGGTGCGGATGGGGGTGGGGGAGGAGAGCAGCCACTTGTATAACAAGATTTGAGGGGTGTGTAATGATTCTTAATCCCCAAATAGCTTTACCTCTGATGATCCCTGAAATGCTGTTAGAAATCTATTTCTTTAATTTGGAGGTATTTGGTTTTTAGACTCTCTATTAAGACACAAAATTTCACCATGCCAGAAGGAGGCATTATAGTGTGGTGAAAATGGGAATAAGCTTTAAGCTATATAGATCTGAGTTCAAATCCCCAATCTTCCATTTTTTTATCTTTGGCAAGTTATTTAACCTCTCTGAGTTTCAGTTGCTTCATTCATAAAATAAGTGTAATAATATCTCACCTTGAAGGGCTGTTAAAGGTTTACAGATAATGTGTGCAAAATGGTGGACACTCAATGAATGGTGGTACTATTAATGACCCATCACATCAGCTAATTGAAGTTACCATAGGCAGGTGCTTTCTTGGAAGGAAGAGCTACCCAGAGGAGGAAAGAGAGACCATAAGGAAAGGTGGGAAGGCCCCCAAAATATTGCTTGAGTCACAGTTTGTCTGAAGTAGGAGACTCATACATTTGGATGGGAAAAAACTTGTCTATTTTCCCTGAACTCTAGCTGAAATTTAATATTTTCCTTTATTATGTATATAAACAACCAATCCCAGTAATATCAGTAGTATTTATGCCTTTATCATCAAATCACAGATATTTTCATATCACATTGCAGTTATTGCAGATATTTAAAAATACCATTTAATAGTCATCACTACAAAATATAGTAATTATTACTTCTGCCACTGATGGTTGCTATTTATTATGTTAATAAAAAGCATATATTATTACATCATAACTTTGCTTTTAAAAATATTTTGATAACAGTATTTCAAGATAATTAGCTCCCTTTGCAATCCTGTGTATTTTTTTTTATGCATTCTGGGCCATAGGATTCACCAGACTTCCAAAGGGGACCATGGCACAAAAAAAGATTAAGATTTTTTTCTTGAGCAAGAATCAGCTGGGTGTAATAAAGCCACCCAGAGTCACTGAGGACTTTCCTTTTCTGAGGGTTGCTGGTAATAATAAAGATGCTCACCACCCTGGGCTTCTGTAAGTCAGCAAGGGGAGTGGGAGATCTATATATCCATATCATCTGTCTATCTGTTTATCTAGAGCATCATCATATATCTATATTTTTTCCTCATTTTCATATGCAAGAGTGGTCACTGAAGATAAAAAGGAGAGCTATATCAATGGAATACATTGCAAAGCAAAAGCTAAAAAGAAAAGTTGATGTTCTGTTTGACTTCGAATATTATTTCTATTTCTTATGAGTGGGGACGAAATATTAAATCAGTACAGTGGGGTAACTAGGAGCAAAAACAAGGTTTTTTCTCCTGAGACAGCTGAGATAGTCTGTGTGTTCTAGTCTCCTCATCTGTAAGATGGGCAAGATGTTTGTGAGGTGCTTTGGGGATTTAATGCCTGGCTTCCACAGCTTCATCATCTATTTTTCTGGGTCTTTTAGGTGTGTTTTATTTCTGGGGCATTCAAAGATTTACACTGAACACGAGGAATAATTGGCTCCTCTCAAAGACCATGATTGAGAATGTTGTGGCAAGATTAGGGAAGTGGGGGATGGGGCTGGGTGCCCACAGAGAGAGAAAGAGAAGAGAGCAAGAAATCTCACTTGCATATGTGAATATTCTCACTGTCCTAATTTTGTGCTAATCAGGGTAGACTAAACATTCACTATATTAGAAACCATTCATGTGTCCCCAGACCTAGTTTTTCTCCGTAGCTCTGGTTTTTGGAATGATGGTGATAAACTAAGCCTGATTTATTACATTACCATTCTGTATGGGAAAAGACTGTAACTTTGGGTATCTTTGGTCAACCTTAAGAGATATAGCAGGGGGACAGATGTGGCTCTGGTGGTTGGGCGTCTGTCTCCCATACAGAGGGACCTGGGTCCGATCCCTGGGACCTCCCGGTAAAAATGAAAAAAAAAGAAAAATATAGAAGGCGCATGGACCACCAGGTCTTGTGTGTGGATGTGCCGCCAGGCCCCATGCATGGGTGTACCACCAGTCCCCGTGAGCCATGCAGCAAGAAGATGACGTAACAGGAGAGTGACACAAGGGAGAGCCAAGACGAGACGCACCAAAAAACCAGGAACTAAGGTGGCACAGGTGGTAGGATGCCTCTTTCCCACGTCGGAGGTTCTGAGGATTGGATCCCAGTGAAGACAGGAGGAGAAGGATAAGAAGAGAGAAGAGAGGGCAGGAAACGGACAGAGTTGCCCAGCGAATGGACGCAGAAACAGCAAAAATGGGGGGGGGGCAGGTAAAAATGGATAAAAGTAAATAAATAAATCAATTAATCCTTAAAAAAATGTATAGGGGAGGAAGATAGGGACTATAGTTGGTAGTAATACTTTGACGATGCTCTTTCATGATTTGTTAACAAATGTTTCACAACAATGCAGGGTGATGTGTGGGAGCCCTGTATGATGTTATGCATGTTTGTTTTGTAAGTTCATGATGTTTATTGAACACTTATAGTTTATGTATGTTCATGTATGAATGATATACTTCAATAAATTGAAGAAAGAAAGAAAGAAAAAAAAAAAGAAATCTTACTTGCAGTTTGACCTGAAAAGAATTAACTAGACTAGTGGTTTCGGACTTTTTGCTCATGTACTCCATAAAGGAATTTTGAAAGACTTTTTTGAGTTGACATGTAAAATGTTTTATCATAAATTTAAATAGTTGCAAAATACATATTAAATGATGTACTAAACATCATATCTATGATTAAAATAAATTTTCATGCAAAGTTTGGAGCTACAGATTTAGCTCATTAAATTTATGGAGCGTGTCCATCATATAAATTAATTGGCAAAACTAGTCTGTATTGTCAAACCATTCTGCCAAATTGGTGTTACTTTCTATCAGAAAAACATTTCATTTCACTTTTTAATTCAAATAAATGTGTTAGTATGTGACCTTTTGGAAACTTCTTACTTCTGAATTCTAATTCTAAGAAATGAAAGAAGGAAGGGAGGGAAAGAGAAAAGTTGACATTGAGGTTTGACATGAGTTTTTCACCTCCCTTCAATATTTCTTTCTAAACCTTTCTGGCTCCTCTCTCAAAGGATGCTCCCTCAGGAGGAAGCTATGGAGGTTTTCACATCCCAGAACAATGTACCTTAGTGGTATGACTGTGGTCGATGAAGGGTATGCATTTCCTTTGCAAAGTAGGAAAAGAAAAAAATGGGAAAAAAGAGTCCATATGGCATAAGACAGATTCATTTAAGAAAAGATTATATGTGAAAGTTAAAGATTGAGAAAGTCTTCATGCACCAGGACACAAGTACCTGTGCCTCAGTTTGAAGACCCTTGAGTTAGTTCAACTCTATCACTGTTTCAGCCGTTTTCCCCAATTCATCTTGATTGTGACTGAAACCAGGACAATGCCCTTGTCCTGAGCTCTTTCCACTACGACATCCACCACTGCCCCAGTGTGGCCACAGCTGGTAGGTGGGTTGAAGGACTGTGATCATCTGGAATTAATCAAACTCAGTGGATGATGACAATGATGATGACGATGATGAAGATTTATTTTCTTTATAAACCCCACATTATTAACCAACTTCTTTTGTTTCACAAAAATATTAACGTCCTTTTTTTCCCCTTTCTGATAAAACACTGCCTTTGTTCTCTTTGTCCCATTGGAAAGGAGGCGAACACAACTTCTCATTTCTATGCAGCCCTTGTCGTTGAGCAGCAGTATAGAGCAGACACCTCTGGAAATACAGGAATTGTTTATGCTTGGCACGCTCACAGGGAGAAAAACTGAACAAACAGATAGATCTCTATCTTCAACTCATGTTTCCACACCCCACTGAAGTGGGAAGGGGATGCAACATCAGTACTATTGTCAGGCCAGTTGCATTTTCCCCCACAGGCATGAATTTGCATGGAAATTGCTGCTCTGTGTTGGCAGGGCTCTTCTAAACATTTCACCCAAAGAATTATACCCAACATGGGAGTTTGCTCTCTGGGCTGTATCTCTGTTAGGCCAGGGAAGTGAAATTCCTCAATGAGAAAGGACTTGCCTCAAGTCTTTAGATTCAGAAGTTATCAGGGTAAAAAAAAAAAAAAAAAAGAAAGAAAAAAACCCAGAAGTTATCAGAGTAAATGTGAATACTGGGGTGGTGGGTGAGGTGGGAGGCTGGAGGTGGATTAGGATTTTGATCTTGTCTTAATGACTGGAGGAAGTGTTAAAGGAATTTTCCAAATTCTCACTCTTCTCCATTGGCAAGCAGAAGTACTGACTTTGCTCCAGGGTCCGAGAAGGAGCTGGGTAGGAAATAACTCCAGGTAAAATAGTGCAGTCACTGCCTCAGCTCCCACCGGAGGTCCCTTGCACCCTCCTTGGTGGAGCCCCCTATCTGCTTTTTTGTCCCCATATCTTTCTCCTCCTGTCAAACCTTGATTTGAGGAAAATGCTTGACATCCAGTTGTCACCGCTTAGTATGGATTAAAGCTTGTGGATACTTTTCCCAGGGGCTTGTACTCCTTCATCTCAGTGGTGGAATGAAAAACTTGGCCATAGATTTCAGACATCAGTGAACAGGTGGGGAAGTTATTTTTGTTTTCATTTTATTTTGTTTCTTGGTAAATCTCACTGTATAGGCAACTGTCTGTTTTCTCTAGACACAAGATTGGCCCTGGTTTTGACTTCTTAGTCCTGTGCAATGACCCAAAATGAGTTCTAACCCAGTAAATGAGGAATGAACATGCCTTAGTTGGAGAGTCAGGTTATTGAGATGCTGGATAGATATCTACAGAAATCCTACAGGAGCTTCCAGGCATGACCATAGTTCCTCAAACACCCAGGAGATCAAAGAGGACTCCAGTGGTGACACTGTCCGCTAACTCAGAAGAGGGTCCGAAATTTTAGCAGTTTTATTTTTGTGTAGAGAACCTGGGAGCCTGGGGAAGTGGGGTGGTTGAACAGAGGAGGCTGACAAGGCTTTTTACTTCAAGAACTTAAAGACAAAAGACAGCATATGTATGAGGCAATATCAAATAGGAATAAAAAATAAATTCAATTCAAATATAAGCCTTTGAAATATTAATACTTATAAAGTGCCCACAGGAGACAGAGGAGTCTACTCTGTGCCTTTTAATGCAAGTTTTAAAAGTTTTACTCATTTTGATTTTTCATAAATTGTTTTTTTTGCTTTGGGGGATTGGGTCTTTTATATAATCATTATAATGGAATTTTGATAAGAGGTGGTATTTGAGGAGGAGGTGAAGGCTTGGGCTGAAGGAATCAGGATGGTGTGAGTTGTAACAAAAGAGAAGAACAAAAGCAAAGAAAAAAGCCAGGGGGAGGGGTAGGCTTGTTTTAGTTTGCCAAAGGGCTTCCAATGCAAAGTACCAGAAATGGGTTGGCTTTTATGAAGAGGATTTATTTGGGGTAAAAGCTTACAGTTCCTAGGCAGTGAGAAGTCCAACTCAAGGACCATAAGAGGTGCTTTCTCACCAAACTCAGCTGCCACGTGGTGAAGCAAGATGGTAGGCCATCTCTGCAGAGGTCTCTGCCTTCCCCTCTGGGCTGTACCATCTCCCAGAGCTCAGCTGTGGGCAACCAGGAATAGGGCTTGTCTCTTACTGGGCCTTCTCTCTCAGGCTCAGCTGCCCTGGTTTCTTCCCAAGTTCAGCTGCAAGCTATCAGGCATATACCTCACCTCTCCCGGGCCTCAACTCTTTGAGCCTCTCCTTTCTCTTGCATGGTAAGATCAAGTATGGTGGAATTTCCTGTGTGTCTCCATTTATATCAGACCCAGCAAGAGGGCAGAATCTCAACCTGAGTCATGCCTCACTGATTGTAGTCCAGTTTGAAAGGGTCTCACACCCACAGGAATGAATTAATTCATAAACATAATCTTTCTCTTTTGGGATTCATAAAATAATTCCAAATTGCCACAAGGCTGAAAGGAGAGTAAGAGAGAAATTTAAAAGAAAAATCTAATGAAAGTAAAGTCAGGGATTGAAACTGGAGGTCCACAGGTCACATATGCATGTCCACAATCAAAAGCATATCTTACTTAATTCACATGGTTTAAAATATATATATATATACAAAATTGTTGATAACATTTGAAAACTGAGACTTCACCTAAAAATCTGGGTTTCTGAGTTATCTTGGAAACCAGGGGAGCTGGCAACACTGATTACAATCCTATGTGGTAATAATTGGGTTAAGCTGAGAGGCTAACTCCTTTTGTTAGGGCGGGAGCTCTGTAGTTTGCATGGCACTCCTGATTATTTCTCTCCCAGCCACCTCACTCATCTATATCACCTCTTGGCTAGTATGGACACTTCATTTGTAAGCTCTGGGCTTAGCTGGTCTTTACCTAGGGAAGGGAGATAGGCCCATTTCCTGGCTTTCCTGAGGGGACTCCTGGTCCCTGCTGATGTTCTTGTTGACCTCTCTATTCATCAGCCAGGAGCAACCCCGTGATGGTTGTAGGTAGTCATCATCTAAAGGACATCAGCCCTGGGCTGCTCCCCTATGTTCTCATCACCACCAGACAGGTCATGCTATCTTTCCTAACCATAGCTTTATAATACATAACATTGGGTTGGAATCTTAAGAAGGCTCAGTCTCAAGTGAGGCAGGCTATGGGCATGGTTTGCCTTGCCATACAGCATATAAACCAGCTTTGGAGTTAGCTGCTCACTTCTAGGGTACTTGGTTGCCTGACTCAATAGCTATTAAGTCCTCAAGTGCTTTCCTCTGTCAATGCCCCTTCCCACCTTCTTTATATCTTCTTCATATTCCTGTTTAGTTGATTTCCTTTCTAATTTTAGCCAATTAAATTGTCATAATTTAAGTAAAGCTAATAAAATGCTAATGGATACAAAGGAATAAGCAAATGGTATGTAATAGTACAGTAAACAATAAGCAGCAATGGAATATAGTATGAAGGTGCTCTCTGGATTGGTTGGAGAGGAAAGGTCTCCATGGGGCAGGAAGGATGTTCTCTTGGGCAGTAAAGGGATAGAGTTACACGCATTTAGAAAAATCCTTCAGGAGAGAGGTCCTCCTGCATTTGGGTTGGCCAATGACCACTGCCATCATCTCTGGCTTTTAGAATGTAAAGAGTACACATCACAATGGGGTGTCAGGGAAGCTAGGTATGATGGTTAATTTCATGTGTCACCTTGGCTAAGTTATGGTGTCCAGTTGTTTGGTCAAGCAAGCACTAGTCTGTTATTGTGAGGATATTTTGTAGACGGATTTAAATCATCAGTTGATTGCATCTATGGCTGATTACATCTACAATTAACAGGAGATTGCCTTCAGCTATCCTTCAGTCTCCTCCAATCAATTGGAGGCCCTACAGCGAGAACTGCTGAGGATTTCAACCATTAGAAACAAGAATTTCTATCTCTCTTTTAGCCAGCCAGCTTGTCCTGGGGATATCAACCTCACTTTCATAGAGTTTCTAGCCCACGGCTTGCCAGGAAGAATTTGGACTTGCTAATCCCCATGGTCATGCAAGACAATTCCTATGATAAATCAATCTCTCTCTCTCTCTCTCTCTCTCTCTCTCTCTCACCCCCATATATATCTCCTTTCAGTTTTGTTTCCCTGGAGAACTTTAAAACACTAGAAAAGAAAGGGCCCATATAGGTGGCAGTCACAAGTTCTGTTGAATATGCTTAAGATAAAAAATTGGAAATAGCACCTGAGGGAAAGGAGTTCACCAGCCTTAAATACAAATCACTGAATTAATTATTTTTATGGTAATTAAATGTATTAATAAAATTGTGGGAAGAGTAATTGTCCTGTACTTTAAATAGTTCTGGAAGTGCTAGGAAAATTTCTGCAAATTTTGCTATATTTCAGGAAACCAATGCATCAAAGAATTCACAGATATAAGTGAGGGGAAAATTTAGATCTACATGTCTTCTTTACTAAGATATTTTGGTCTCATGTTCATGGTGCTGTGAATTCCATGCTTTGGCATTGCTCTTGTTTTCAGTGAGCATATTCCTGTACGTCTGCATGGCAAGAAGATTTAGTCCCATCTTAAACAGACAGTGGAAATAAGTAGTACCCTTCACAGACTTATTTACTCTTTCTTATGTTTAACAAACACAGAGCACCTACAATATCCCCAGCACTGGGGAAATAAGAGTGTTAGTGTCCCTTCTGTTAAAGAGCCTTATTCTATTTGGGGAGACAAAAAGTTAAATGAAAATGTGTGACACAAGACAAGCACTATCATAGAGCTGTATAAAGAAAGAGTAGAGAAGAAGGAATGTAGAGATTGAGAGGCATTGTGCCAGTTATTTTTTTTTAAAGATTTATTTATTTACCCCCCCCCCCATTGTTTTATGCTCACTGTCTGCTCTCTGTGTGTTCTTCTGTGTCTGCTTGTCTTCTCTTTAAGCAGCACTGGGAATGTATCCTGGGACCTTCCAGAGTGGGAGAGAGGCGCTCAATCTCTTGTGCCACCTCAGCTCCCTGGTCTGCTGTGTCTCTCATTGTCTCTCCTCTGTGTCTCTTTTTGTTGTGTCATCTTGCTGCGCCAGCTCTCCACTCGGGCCAGCTCTCCGGCACAGGCCAGCCCTCCTGTGCGTGCCAACATTCCTGCGCAGGTCAGCACTCCACATGGGCCAGCTCTTTCCTCAGGCCAGCCCGCCGGCACAGGCCAGCTTGCCTTTCACCAGGAGGCCTCGGGAATCAAACCCTGGGCCTCCTATATGGTAGATGGGAGCCCAGTCGCTTGAGCCACATTCATTTCCCGCCAGTTAAGTTATCGTCTCTCAGCTCTAATCCCACCTATAACTGGATTTATTACAGTGGAGCTGAGAGGCTGTTTGTTAGACGGCTCTGCCAATAGGGGTTCCTAAAGGGAAATCTAGAGGAGGGAGCAGGGACTTGTTCCATACAGTCTGGCTAACTTATGGTGTCCAGTTATTTAGTCAAGCAAGCACTGGACTACTGTTACTGTGAGGGTATTTCATAGCTGGATTTAAATAATTGGTTGAAGTCTCCTAGGCTTTCTGTGTGCTTGTGGTTCCTCTGATTGTTCCTGCTTCTTCACTCTGGTAGTGGCAGTTCCTTTCTATAGCAGCAGCTGAATCCAGTTTGCAGTTTCCCCAGCCCTTGCACAACCAGCTTCATTGTGCCTTCCACACCCACCCCAAGACACCAGCACCAACCAGCCCCTGTCCTCTCCCAGCAGTCTGGGTCAGAGATCTCCCTCTGAGAGCACCAGACAAGCAGCACTCCATACTCAGAGGTGGGAGTTTTGGATCCAGAGGGTCATTCCTCTAAGCTTCTAAATTTTAATAATTCTAATTCTTTCCCTTTGTTTCCCCAGCCTTAGGGGTTGTAGCTGTTTCCTGCATTTCCTACCTCCATGACACCTTAATCATCTTTTTTTTACTCTTTCAGTTACCTGGTTAACAACTTTATACCTAGTTAACAATTCTTTCTATTAAATTTGATCTATTCAAGTAACTGGTGTGGATTCTGTCTCCTTGACCCTGACTGAGGCAGATGACAAAGGATGGAAGCCCCTTGAGGACAGGGCCCATGTATATTTCATTTCCTGTCATAGCCTGAGATCCCAGAACAGTGCTTGGTATGTAGAGTAGGTACTCAGTAAATATTTGTTGACTGTATTAATGAAAGGTAGTATTTGGCTTGGCTTTGGCTAACAAGCAAACAGTAGGGGAAAGTAATATGAAAGGGAACAGCATGAGCAAAGGTACAGAAGCATGAAGATGCATAGCATAATGGGGGGAATACCACCAAGTCGTTTGTGGTTTGTAGAGGACAAGATTATGATGGAAGGTGAGGTTGGACATGTCATTTAGGCCCTGATAGTTAAGGGCTGTGTACATCAGCCCAAGGAAATTGGACTTCATTGATGGGAATGGAGTAAAAGCAGATGGGAGCATCAAAGCAGGGAAGTGTTTTCTGAAAGATATGGAGCTGGGTGAATTGTGGAAAGCAGGAGAACTGTTAAGGAACTATTAAATCAATGAAGAAGAAAATTATGGGAATGTGTGCAATAGATGATGAAGGGATGAGATCTAGAGATGTTTTGGAGATAATCAGGCCAGTTGAATGATTAGGCAGGAAACATAAACAGGTAATTATAATACAATGTGACAAGTGCTATAGTTGTATGAAAATGTGGAGTGACTTGGTGGCAGACCCAATAGGGAAAGGATCCAGCCTCCAATTGGCTTGCCATGTTGCCTGAAATTCTTACCCTTAAAGCTACTGCTTTGGGTTAAAGCATTTTTTCAGGAAAAGCTTTCATGTTACCTGAGACAGTTAGTCCAAGAATATAGTACCACCATTAATTAAATTAGCAACAGCTTAGTTTTTCAAATCATCAGGAGGGAACAAAGCTAAGAAGGACTAAGGCAAGGCCATGGAGGAAGCCTGGGGTCCAGGAGGCCAGGCCCAGGGGAGGGGCATTGTCCTGAGAGGCCTAAGCAACTGAGGCCTAGCTAAATGGCCTGGACATTTGAAAGGGGAAATAAGCAGGGACTAGTACCATATTAATGGAGGAGAACTTCATATATCTAGCTCCATCTACTTTTCCAGTTTGCCCTGTGGGAAGACCCTGAGTTAGAAATACTAGATTTTAACCCTCAACCAGTGGGTGTATTGAATTCTTGTTGTATGCCTGGGTGCATTTGTATTTACTCATGCCTATAATAAGTCTTTGTGTGGAGGTATATACAGAGAGTGAGAGTAAAATGTATATACAAGCTTCAAAGGTGCTATTAACATATGTTAATGAATATTTTAACAAGTGGAGTGGACAGACATGAACCAACACCTATTTTGGTTACATAATGTCACAAATTTAAAAAATTTCCACCTCCACTGGCATTGTGGTTTATATTCTCAATATTTCAAGGGTGGAAGCATTTCATGGAGCTTTCTCCATGTATGTCGCATGCTATGTGACATTCATTCTTACAATAGAGGGCTCCTGCTTTCTTCATGGCCATTGAAAGCCCTAGTCTGTTCTTGGCCTTGAGGTGAAATCCTTTGTTTGCCACCTCTTTAAGCGTAGAATATTCCCACCTTGTTATATGGTTCATTTGTCAATTTGGGCTGGTTACAAATGATGTATTAGGAAGATTATGGGTTCACGGCAGAGCTGGACACCTGAGCACAAGCCTGTAGGCCCATATGCCAGAGGTTAGGGCACTTCTCTGCACCTCTTTGTCTTCTCACTTCTTTTCCCCTTCATGTTGTTTTCTTCCTATGGCAGGGCTCCCAGTTATTCTTAGGGCAGCTCAGTCATAGCCCAAGTGCTTCCCAGCCCCTCTCCTTGCATCCTCCTGCTGCCCAACTACCCGATGTTACTCTATTAAGTCACTTAGGGTAGAACATGACAGTTTAATTCTGCCCTCTCAGCAGAGGCTGTGGAAGGAGTAATTTTCCTCATAATGAGACAAAAGGCATCATGGGCACTAAGAGTAGCCTATCTAGGACACCTGGATTCAAATCCTTTCTTTGTAACTCACTAGCTGTTAATCTTGGGGATATTATTTAACTTGTCTGAGATAATTTCTAAAATGAGGGTAGATCTTTTAATTGGGCCACTGCGGGAATTAAATGAGAAATATATACAGTCTACAGTATAATGTGTGGGGCCCATTTAGTCTTTAATGGTGATGATTTGTGCTGCTCTTCCTGAAGCTGCTTTTGGAAAGTCTCTGGGTCAAACTATGAACCTATCTTGCTGTGTAGCGTCTGGATGGGGTGAGACTGAGAAAAATATACAGAAACATGATTGCTATCACCATTTTATTCTCTCAATATCATCTCACCTTTGCCAAACATCCATAAAACTTGGGGGAACCCTATTGGGTAAAGATAGTGAAGAGAAGGGCTGAAATGGACAATTAGCACCAAGCCTGAGACATCAAACAAAAAAAAGAAGTGCTTCTTGGAGAAGGGATTTCCCAAGAGGCATGAGATAGTGAAGATGCTTGGACTTCCTGCCAGGACCCTGCTGATCGAGCTAGGGGAAAGGTTGGCTGGAACACTTGTTCTTCTGCTGCAGCCCAGAGGCTAAATGAGCCTGGTTAAACAATCAGGCAAACGCTGTGACATGGGGGAGTTGTAAGGGACAGAGGACGAAAACAGTTGGTTTGGGAGCTTTAAAAGAAAGTGAAAGGCTGGGGAAATACAGAGCCCTCCAGGACCAGGGAAGTAGTGGTAGCCTTGGCCTCGGCCAGCTTTGGCTGCTGATGTGTTCTCCAGCATCAGCGGTGACTGCGGAAGGGCAACAATGTGGAAACACAATCCAAGGGAGTGATGCCTGGTACAGTCAGTGCCCTGCCCGAGAGAGCAGCTCCAGAAGGAAGTGCTGTTTGTGCTACTGAAGGGAGCCTTTCCTGGGACCCCTAGAAACTTTGATCAGAAATTTCCTATAATAGTAGCTAGTTTTCTTTTAATACAACTTCTTTGTGATTCATGTGGCCAGTATGCTTGCAAGTGGGGGAGTTGGTGCCAGCTTATGGGGTGGTCTGAATTTCCTCAGGTTTCTGAATGGGGTTTAAAATATAACAATGCTGACATGACCTGCTAAAACTTCCCTGAGGACCAAGTGCAAGTATTACAGTAGACAATGCTTTTGAGAACTTTGGGTATGTAGAGCTGTATCTGTGGGTCATCCCCATCCCCATTCCCACTTCTGCCTCCCCTGCTTCACACAGCTAAATGCAAAGATGTCTGCCATCTGTGAGTTCGGACCAGCCCCCAGTACCTGGGCCAAACTGAAAGAAAAGGATACACGTTGATATGTGAAGAGCCTCCCCCTCAATTACCCCATCTATGCACTGGCTTAGGAGCCAGTCAATTCCCCAGATTCAGAATTGATGGTTCAAAACAAAACTTCTGGGCTTCTGTGTCCTTCTGTGACAGCGTCACAAGTAGTCCCAGGGTCCTGGCTCTGCTGGATAGTCTTTATTTTTCCCCGTAGTTCCACTCTCCACACTTGTCCACCTGCTCTGTGCTCTCAGAGGCTGTCTTGTATATTCTGCCTCACTTGAGTTGCTCCGTTGCCCTGTGTTGCATCTGGCCAGTGAAGACATTCAGCAAGAGAACGAAGGGCATGAGAAGAGTTTCTCCCTGCCCTAGGTGTTCTCCCTGCCTGGAAATTATCATTTTTTTTCTGTACCCTTAGGCCATCATAGCTGACATAAAGTCAGTAAGGGATGGTTTCGAACTCGCTGCAAGGAAATACAGGAAAAATAACACTTTGGATGTTTGTGATTAGAAGAAATTTCAAGAAAGTGGTTGGGGAAAGAGCAGGTAGGGAAGAGCAGTCAGTTAGGGTTGGGTGGAATGCCTTTGACATCTTGAGAAACCTCACAAGCTTATCTGCAGCCTAGGAGGATTGTCCAAAAATGGCAGGAAAGATAGCTGGCAGAAACAAAGACAGGAGTCCTTTGACTTGAAGGGATTTGAAGAGAATCTGGGTGGAGGAGTCTCTGGATGATGGCTTTGTAGTACTATAGTGGGGATGTCATTGTCTGCAAAGAGACTATGCTATAAGCCATCTGATTCCAGCACTGTACCCATCTGCTGTGCTAAATGGGCTGCAGGAGCTGTTTATTCTGTGTTCTCTTTAACAGTTACTCCGAATATGCCCTGATAAATGAAACAAAGGAAAGAAATAGACTTTCCATCTAGAGCCTCCCAAACAGTGTTAGCTACAGCTTTGCAAAAGAGGCCAAAATAAGCAGCTGTCATGCATTCATCAAATTCGGGACTCTCCCAAGTATTAAATCAATCCCTTCAAAGCAGTTTTATTGCTGATGGATGAATGGATTGAAGTAGATGTAAAGCTTTCAAAAGGGCTTGCCATTTGGAATAGAAAGCATGCTGTGAGGCCCAGTGGCTTGGCATAATGATTTCAGAGTCCAAAAGTATTTACCAGGTAGATTCCAATTCTGTTGCTCTTAGCTTTACTTTGTTGAACTGTGCTATTTTAAGGATGTTCTATTTTCTTTTTTTTTTTTTAAGATTTTATTTATTTATTCATTTATCCCCCCCTTGCTGCTTGTGCTCACTGGGTCAGCTAACCACGCTGCACAGGCGGGCCTGCCTTCACCAGGAGACCCCGGGAACCGAACCCGGGGCTTCCCATATGGTAAACGGGAGCCCTACTGATTGAGCCACAGCCGCTTCCCGAGGATGTTCTATTTTCTATGAACTTAGACTCACATTTAAAAGGTTTCCCTGGTTCTGGTAGATGGTCATTCGCTCAGTGTCATTAATATCCCAACAAATGCTTGCCCAAGCCAAGTCTTTTAGTGGCTGTAGCAGAAGGAATTGTATCAGGGTCCAAGTTTATTGTAATAAATTATCTTATTGTTTCTCTTTAGACCCTTTAAAAATGGTGACACATTGGACTCTCTCAAATATTTATTGCTGAAATTTAAGTAGAAGTAAAATATAAAAATGGCTCCTTTTTAAGTATACAAATGGCCACCATTCACAAAGCTTGTGTTGTATGTTTTTCTGCAAGAAATAATGGGTTCCACTGATGTATTTATTTTCTTTTTACCCAGTCATTATGCTTGCGTAATAAGTGACTGGGTTTTGTGAATATATCTGGAGCTCATAAGGAATGGGATTTTTAGTACAATGAGTTGAGCAAAGTGACTCACTTGAACCAAGAAACTACACAGATCCATGTGGGTTTCCACTGATTGATTCCACTGACTGATTCTTGTGTCTCTAAGGAGGAGCCTCTACAGTATTCTAGGGATTGATGAACTGAGTAGAGATGAGCGAAAGGAAACCAATGACCACCTAGCTTTATGGAATGACTTTTTCTTCTGCCCACTTCAACTTTACTAGCTTTAAAATGGCATTCAGTCTAGTTATCCAAAAGATTTTAAGATGATTCAGCTTGGGTGAATTCTCAGGAAGAATTCTCTTAATACATTTGTCCATTCTGGAGGTGTTTCTTGGCTTAGTTCTAAAGCTGTTCAAAGAAGACAAAAGATTTAACCCCTTTAGACACATCAGCCACAGAAGCATAAGTTATTAAGATTTGAGAATACTAGAAGGTACTTGCCAACTTCCCTTGAGTATAAATGGAAATAGACACGGGAGAGGGTTTTCTCATTGGAAGAATTGGTAGGCACTGAAATGAGTTACTTTGGAAAACTAGAGTTTTTGTTGTTGTTGTTCTAAATATCTTTAAAAAAATAAGGATAGATCTCTATATTAGTCAGGGTTCTCTCAGGAAACAGAATCAACAGGAGATATCTGTCAATAATATGAGATTTTAAAAGAGTCTCTCATGCAACCGTGGGGATGCACAAGTCCAGGTTCCTCAGGCAGGCTGCAAACCAGGGGCTCCGATGAAAGTCCGATGAAAGGTCCTTGATGAGTTTCTGGGAGAAGCTGGCTGTCCTACGACAAGCTGGGAAATTCTCCCTGAATGTTGAAATCACTTCCCCTTTTAAGGCATTCAACTGATTGGATAAAAGTGTCACCCATTGATGATGTAATCTCCCTGATTGATGCAGATATAATTAGTCACCCACGCAGTAAGCTCACTGGTGACTGAAGTGCATAAATGCTCCTGTATTACAATTACCCAGTGCTTGCTGGAACAAACACCTGGACACAATTACCTGGCCAAGTTGATACATTAGCCTAACCATCACAATCTCTATTGTCCTGTAACATATTCTAGCCAAATACATAAAGTAATGGACTAGAGCAGGACTTTGATTGAAGGGCTTCTCGGGTAGAATGGGAGGAGGCCAGTAGGGTGAGCTGGTAGGACAGTATTGCTTCTCCTCTGAGGCATATGCTGCTAAATGAAGAAAAGAGATACATCCCTCATCTATTTACTTAGTTACAAATTTTACGTTAAGAAAAGGGATGATTAGGATGCAAATTTTAATGGCTGAAAAGCATTGAAAAACTCACTTTGAAATGAGAGCATTTCTTTAGATATTGTGGTTAAGAGAACTCTTGTTCTATTTTAGTAGCTGTACAGTAGATGTCTCATTTAAAGAGGCTACTAAATGTGTGGCTCATAGTAGGCACTCAATAAATATTTGTGGAATTAGTGGTAAGGAGGAGAACAGATATAGCAAAACATATTTGGCTTATTACTTGAATGTCAATAGTGGAAGAAGCATTGAATATATTCGTTGTGTAGAAAGTAGTCAGCAGCAAACTTTTTCTGTAAAAGAACAGATAGTAAATATTTTCCACTTCGCAGGCCATATGATCAGTGTTACAACTCAACTCTGATAATGTAGAGTGAAAGCAGCCATAGATAATATGGCAATGAATGGGTGCGGTTGTGTTCCAATAAAGCTTTATTTACAAAAATAGGCAGCAGGCTGAATTTGGCCCATGGGCCATAGTTTGTTGATCCCTGTTTTGGTCAAGTCTCTCAGCTTCAAGGTATATTGAGGCTAATCAATAAGAATATTAGTTGTGAGAAGAAACGTTTTTAATAGTGGCTTATTGTTGGGTCATCATTTTGTGTAGAGAGTGTTCCAGGCCTTTATTTCTGAATACCCAGCTAGAAAGCAACTACATGTCTATGACAGCAAAAGTTCATTTCATTTTGTTGTCATTTCAGCAAATGTTTCCTTTCTGCTCTTTAAACTCCTATAAGGTATTTCTATATAATAAAAATGGGGAAAAAATCTATATCTCTTTCAGAATGAGAAGTGTGATTTATGAAAAATAGTCTTGAGTCCTATGGATCTGGGGATTTTAATTCATAGAGCTAATTCCATTTCCTTCCTTCTTAACCCAAATATAGCCTCTCTTATGAAGGAGTCAGCAATGGTAGAACCAGATGAAGTCAGTGTGTTAGCACCTAGGCAATTCAACATGGCCAAATTTAGGACATTGAACACATTCCTAGCAGAAGCAAAAATGGCTGACTGGTAAATTAGCAAGAATCTTGTGTCTCATATCCTACACATCTACTCTTTATGGAAATCCTGACATATTTACAGATTTTTTTTATTTCCCTGCCTCTCTGTCTCTTACACACATACACATACACATACACATACACATACACATACACATACACATACACATACACATACACATACACATACACATACACATACACATACACAGAGTTTAAATTCCTGGCGCTTTTTCGCTTAGCTTGTATTTTATTGTTTTTATTATTATGGCACACTGATATTTTTACTAACTATGATAACTGCTTTAGTTCAAACCATTCCAAATTTGAGTTACTTTCTAAGAAGATTAGAAGGTTAGTAGTTTTGAATTAGTACAGTGAAAGGAAACAATCTTTATGCTGGGTGGACTTTACCATACAAAATTAGTTATTTCATTAACCTTACCTACAGAACCATTGGCATGGTCAAAAAAATCCAGGGCACCTAACATTTTAGTATACAACATTAGGTTATTTTTGTAATCTACAGCTAACTAGGAATAAATTCCATTTATGCTAATTTCATTTTTTAAAAAGTGTCTGAAAAGTAGCGAGTAGCTAATTATAAATGTTCATGCTTGTGGCTAGAAAGTTCCTGGAAAGTTAGAAAATTCAGCCCTAGGCTTTTCTGTGGCCCTACGCAAGTCTTTTGCAATGCAGGGTATCATTTTTTAGAATCACAAATTTAAGGTAATGAGATACATCAGGAGATCATCTTGACTGACCACATATCTTTATTTTTATTTTATTGTATGTTATTTTATTTTTCCTAATAATATACCTGAATCGCACATAGAATGACTTGTCTGCAGTCTCATAGCTCACTGGTGCTTTGGGTATCAGAAGGGTTTTCCTCTGGACCAGCTTGGCCTGAGCTTTCACAAGAACAGGGATTTCTTGGGGAAAAGCAGGTGGGACAGGCAGGGGCCATGAGATTAATCACTTAAAAGGTCTCATCAGCCAGCCAGTCTCCCTCATAGTTCCATTGTCCTTGCAGTCCTCTCTAAATTTAGTTCTCTCCTTGCAGAGCAGTAGAGACAGTGAGGAGAAGAGAGTTGTGGAAACATAGGTTGGAATAGGCAGCAGCAGATGTGGACAGAGTACATGGGACTTGTCACGTAACTAGAAGATAGGAACATGGTTCAGTCATGGCTTGTCAAGTAGCACTGGTAGTCCTTGGTACCTACCAAGGTACCTGTGATGGTTAGGCTAATGTGTCAACTCGGCCAGGTAATTAGCCCAGGCAAGCACTGGGCTAATTGTAATACAAGAGCATTTATGGACTTCAATCACCAGTGAGTTTACTGCGTGGTTTGCTGATTACATCTGTATCAATCAGGGAGCTTACATCAGCAATGGATGATGCTTTTATCCAATCAGTTGGATGCCTTAAAAGGGGAAGTGATTTCAACATTCAGAGAGAATTTCCCAGCTCGTCGTAGGACAGCCAACTTCTCCCAGAAACTCATCAAGGACCTTTCATCGGACTTTCATCGGAGCCCCTGGTTTGCAGCCTGCCTGCAAAACCTGGACTTGTGCATCCCCACAGTCGCGTGAGAGACTCTTATAAAATCTCATATTATTGACAGATATTGCCTGTTGATTCTGTTTCCCAAGAGAACCCTGACTAATACAGTACCTACCAAGGATTTTCTTGGTGGTCCTTCTCAACCTCAGTTGCCTCAAACAGCAACAACAACAAAACAAAACAGAAGTTTTTTCCATCTTCTCCAGAAACATTAGTTCAAAACAAGAGGTCTGAAAAATAAGATGATTATAAATCAGGCATTCTGGGTAATTGGAAATACTGTTTCTACTAGGTGCTAGGCATTGTCCTAGTGCTTGCTCTCTATTCTCACTGTTTATACATGCATTACAAGTGTTTCGTATAGCAAAAGAATAAAAAAAATTGTAGAGCAAAGCATATTCTTCTCTAAAGCAAAGCAGAATAGAACTGAATTTTCTTCAACAATAAGAGAAGACCATTTGGATATTACATTTCCCAAGAGTCACTATGATGCAGTATTGTAGGGATAGACAGTGGAGGCATAGAACATTGAACATCATTTGAATTGACTTGAACCTTGAAGAGATAAATACTAAACAGATCTAGAGCAAAGGCTGAAGTAGGTTTTAACTAGCTTATCAATTCCTTTGATTGCTTGGGGTTGCTGGGAGTGTGGTGCTGACATGGATTCTTCTGCCCAGGCTCAGAAGCAAAAAGCTCTGTGAGCAACTTGTGATGTCTGCCACAGACACAGCAGGAGAGATGGTGGTTGCTCACTGTGTATTGGCTATCCCTGATTTGGAACAATTTTCCAAATCTCTCCTTTATTTAATAAAAGCAAAGCTCAGGGTATAAGTGATAAGAAAGATCTTGGAGAACGTACAGGGCAAAGGTTTGAAGACACATCTCTTTTTTTTTTCCTTGTCATTTAGTTCTTTCTTATAAAGACAGTATATAAATAAAGCTTTTTTTTTTTTCAGTTGTTTGAATTCTTAATAAATGTCTATTATTTTTCTGAGTCCTACAGATACTTATCAAGTCAGAGTAGTTGTGAAATGTACTCCAGAGTGAAGTTATTTGGAGTAGAGCACTCTCCACTGTTCACTAGTGAGTTTTCCAGGAATTCTGTCAAGATGCCTCTGTAGAAATACTTTATGTAATGAACTAGCAGCATGTATCCACTTTCTTGGAGAAATACCACCTGATTTGTGGTGATGAGACTCAATCACAATATTGGCTCTGCTATTACTGGAGCTACTATTATTTACAGCCTTGGGCTAATCACTTGGCCTCTGTAAGCCAAGTGAGCCCCAAATAATTATTTTTACTGTTATTATATAAAACTATTTTGAAAGATAGAACTATATTAAGGAAAAGAATGATCTATTTATGTACTCCAGTTGCACATGTTAAAATAGGGTTTAAACATATTTTTTATAGTGTGGAAATCCATCAATATTGGTAGAAAGGACTTATTCCATATATTACTTCTTTTCCTTTTCCTTTTTTCTTCTTTTTATTGTAGTTTTTCCCCATCCCCTTTTCTTCTATTTTCTTCCTTTCTCTGGAAAATGAAAAATGATCACGAAAGGGGAGAGATTAAATTCTGTCAGCTCCGCAGAAAAAAGAGGCTGTAAAATTGCAATATAATAATGCTCACAATAAAAATAATATGCAGTCAAACCTGCAAATGATGAAAACAAACTTAGCTTAGCTTTAGTTTGGCCAATGAAAGCGTACAAGTTTTTCAGTGATTTGCAGGCAGCTGAGAGCAGTTCAGGTGGTAAAACATCTCTGCAGTTTGGTAAAATTTGGGGGATTGTAGTATAAAAGAGGATGGGCCTTTTCAAAAGTTTCTATCCCATGTATTTATAAGTTTGAAATGGAATAGAAGGTTTATTAGATAAATAGATTAAAACTGTGGAACTGTGAATGATGTATTGGCTGGGATTAATAGGATACATACAGAATATTGGAACAACTATTTTTGGAGTGAGTTTTGTAAAAGCAGACAATTGTAGGGGTATGGGTTATGTGATACTGAGACTACTGGGAAGTGACTAGGAAGCATTTGGATAGATGTTCTCTCAGGGCCTGATGTGTAACTTCTGTTTCATTTATAAAGCTGACTCATTGGGAGAGGGATCTGCAGACACTCTGCCAGCTTTCTATAATGAATGGTCATACATCAAGAAGAGAACTTTGAAATTATCAGCCTCAGCCCCACCCTACCTCAACTTTATGTATGTATGTATGTATGTATCCATCCATCCATCCATCCATCCATCTATATACTATCATCTACCTATCTCAGAGTCATTTGAATTCAGAGAGGCTGCAGGACTTGCCAAGAATCCACATATTAAGGACAGACTGTCAAATGGGTTTGGCTCCATTGATCTCTGTGGAGCATTTTATCTAGAGCCTGGTGGAGAAATCACTCATTTGCAAATTGAGAAAGTCCTCACTAAAGCTATGTGACATAAATGGAAAGAACAATCCCCTGAATTACACTGGATCGACACAATATTTAAATTCCTCGAGGACATGTTTATGTGGAGAGCAGTGGCAGTGGACTACTGTGCCCACAATCTGTGCATTAAGGAGCTCCATGGTGCACATTTACACAGTAGTCCATGGCCTGACTTCAGTGGCAATGAACTGTGGACTGAATGCTCATTGAGAGCTACCAGGCATTGCCCCTCACTTCGTAGTAATAGCTCCAGTGGAACCCTTACATGCTTAGGATCCCAGTATCATAAGCAGGTTGGAATGAATGCATTTCCGATTTTACTGCTAAAAAGTTTTTTTTGTTTGTTTGTTTAAAGGTTCAATTCAGTCAGCTTTAAGTAAACAAGAAATTGCCCCCTCCCAGAAAACTCAATTCAAAATGAGATTTTAAATCCATAATAACAATGCTATTCAGAATTGAGTCATGCTATAATATACCATATATCACATATTGTCAAATATTGCTTTGGTCTGCAGACATAATTAATATAAGCTAGCCATTAATAGTATGATATATGATCCAGGAACCTTTAATATAACAAAAGCCATCTAATATTTATCTCAAATGTACTATAATCTTTACACACATCACAAAGCATTAACAAAGGGTATATTTTTTAATGCTATACTCCCGTGGGTTTATTTGAACTTTTTTTCTGGTTTAATTAGCTTATTCATTTTAATTAAAGTACAGTGCAACATTTACATGGTGTTTAATCTGAAAGTTAATCCTGTTTTCTTAAAAGATTAAGTACAGTAATAAATATAAAATAATGGTGGTTGTATCTCGTAGGACTGGTACGGTGGCTACACAAACAACTTCTCTTGGAAATAACAGAAACATAGATTTTCAATACTATTCTTTTTTTAAGACATTAATGATACAAGAATAATAGCGTTTTAACCAATTAAGAGCTTCCGCAAAGTCAGGCATCCCCCTCCCCACCCCATGGATATTCACATCTTTTGAATCCGAGGCAGAACACCAAAACCTGCTGCGGTGGCCCCACAGCCTGGATTTGTGTACTTAGGACACCTCCTAGAATCCTCGCCTCTCAAGAGCAGTTCATCTTGATCATGGAGTCTGACCTTTTACCAGAGACAAACATACTTGTCACCAGTGTTCTTTTAAAGCCCAACTCTTGACTTTGCCCTTGGCAACTTTAATGCGACTACAGTGCAAGGTTGTGCCTGGCAGACATCCTGACAGCAAGCACCTCGTCTCTCAGTTCCTTGACCTCTACATTGACAATGACTTTTTTCTTCCACTCTGACTGAGCCACTCACTTCCATGGTCACCCCTGGACTTATTGCCAGGGACTTCATCACTCTGAAGTTACTTCTCAAACATGCCGCTCTTGAACCACTACTTCCTGTTCTTCCTGCTTCCATTACAGCAGTATTTCATTAAGAGCTCCAGTTCATTGACCTTTCTTCTCCTATTTTTTCCTAATTCACTTACATTTCATGGTCATTTCAACCCCTGTCTTGCAAATAATCTCAACTCCCTTGTCCTACTCATTCCATGATAAAACTCCTATATTGGATGAACCCAATCATTCATTCACCTTCTCCATGTCCATATCCAAACTGAATCTTGCCCATCATCTTTCAAACATACTTTTGTATCTCCCATTTCACACTCAAGTTTCTAAAAAATACACTTGTATACACATATTTACTCTACTTTCTCATCTCTTATTTGCTTTTCAACCAACTCCAATTTGGTTTTACCCCCACCTCTCCACCAAAATTCACTTACTAAGTTGTCAATCACCTTCATGTTGTCAAATTCAGTTGACATTTTTCATTCCTTATTTTATTTTGCTTCACAGAGGCATTTTTCAGAGCTGTCAGTTCCTTCCATTTGAAATACTTTTTCCAAGAGCTTCAATGACACAATGCTTAAGTGGTTTTCTTCTACTTTGAAGTGCAGTCCTTGCATCTTTCTGAGTCCCCCTATAGTGGCTGCTTTAGGACCAACAGGGGCCAGCAGTGCTGCCTGGGCAGGGTGCCCCAAGCCAGGGCCAGGACCTGCATGGGCTCAGTCCCCATTTCTTCCCTCCAGGATGCTCTCCTCTACCCATGCTTAGGGTCAGCCAGATGCCTCCAGGACCTCTGGAACTCGTGAATATGGGATTATCCTGGGGTCCCACGACTAGGCCCCAGTTCCAGGAGGACACAACAAGCAAGGACTGCACTCCAAAACTCAGGGGTTCCCGGAAGTATAGAACCTGGGTCTAAGTGATACTGTTGGGAATAACAGCAGTTTGCCACAACCATTTATGTACCTACTTAAGCCAGAAACTTGGAAGCCATCCTTCACATCTCCTCATTGCTTCACATCAACAGGTCTTTCCAATTCTTTCTTATAAAGATATCATGCCCCTGCTTAAAAATTACAGTGACTTTCCACTACATGACAATAAAATCCCAAGTCTATGTAATCTTCAGAGCCTGCATGGTCTGGCCCCTGCTACCTTTCCAGCCTCCTCTCTCCTCACTCCCACTGGGCTTCTTCCTGTTTGTAAACCATATCTGGGTCTTCTTCCCGGATTTTCACATAGGCTCTTCCCTCTGCCTTGAATACTCTTCCTTTCACACTTCATGTGGCTAAAATCTCTTCAGGCACAAATGTCACTTCTTCAAATAGACTTTCCAGGAACTGCCCCCAATCTAAATTATATTCTACTCTCATAACACATGGCATTTTCTGTATTTCTTGTCAGAGGGCTCATATTTATAGATCTATTCATGTGATGATGTTGTTGTTGTTGTTGATGTCTCTCTCACCAGCTAGACCTTAGGCTTCAAGAAGGCGGGGGACGTACCTGTTTTACTCACGACCATTCTCCCAGCACCCAGCCTTATGGCTGGCACATGGTTGATGGACCATATATATTTGTTGGTGAATGTGGGAACAGCCTGGCTCTCATTTGGAGAGTGAATCTGATGAAAGCATCATGATGTGAGGCCTTCAAGGTGTTGAGACTTAGGGCCTCTTCTCTAGCCCAGATGGGCTCAAGATGCCTGTTTTTCTTCCTTAGCACCCAGGGATGCAGGCTACTTTCTTTTTTTTTTTTTTTTATATTTGAGTTTATTCTTCATTTAACTTTTAAAACACTACTATAGTTGAATATTAAAACAAAAACGATAGCAAGTAGTGAGCATATTATGATTACAGTCCTTCACCTATCCACTACTGCATATAAAATGCCAGTAGTGAGTGTTAGTCACTGGCCCCCACTAAGAGGTTTGACACTGAACACCACCTCTGGGGTGATGTTCATCATCCTCATATGCCTCTCCATTGTAATGGTGCCGACTCTCCTGATTGGGATCAAAGTCCACCAGTTCTACCTGATCCATTTCATCAGTTTCTTCTACTTCTTTCCTCTCAGGTAGAAGTTTTTCCAGCAGAGAGAGTTTATCAGGAGAGAGAAAGCCATTCTCAGGAAAGTTTACCTTAAATTCAATGATTAGGCGACCCTTTTCATATGGCCTACGATATATTGGCATGCCTTCGTTTAGCACACACTTGATATCTCCATGCTTGACAATCTGACCTGGATGAGAGGTGATGACTATGGTCCGGTTGTCAAGAGTGGATATTGGCTTTTGGAAGCCACACAATGCTTCAACCAGCTGTATGTCCATGCACATGAAAAGATCTTCTCCTCGTCTAGTGAAAACAGCATGATCCTTCTTATCTAAAACAATGATAATATCTCCTGGCTCCAGTCCTGGCTCTTGGTCTCCTTCACCATGGAATGTTATCTTCTGGCCATCTTTCATGCCTTTATCAATATGAACTTCTAGAATCTTCTTCTCTCGAACTATCTTCCTTCCATTGCAACTTTTACATCTATCTTTAGGACTGATCCGTTCCCCATGGCCCTGGCACTCCATGCACACAGACTGAATTTGCTGAACCATTCCAGGTCCTATCTGATGAATTCTTATTTGCATACCAGTACCTTGGCAATTGGGACAGCACTCTACTGCTCCTTTCTTACCACCTCGGCCTTCACATTTGTCACAAATCACATTCTTTTGCAGAGCTAGTTTTCTGGTTGCACCGTTATATAAATCTTCTAAAGTTACTGAGAGCTGATGTACAACATTTTTACCTCTCCTTTCTCTCTGCATCCTTCCACCACCTCCAAAAAACATATCAAAGATGTCCATGGGAGAGCCAAAACCCCCACCTGCTCCACCCTCTTTGATGGCTTGTTCTCCTCCTTTGTCATATAATTCTCTTTTCTTTGCATCAGAGAGCACTTCATAAGCTTGAGAAATCTGTTTAAACTTCTCGCCCTCATTTGGATTCTTATCAGGGTGGTATTTCAAGGCTAGTTTCCTATAAGCCTTTTTCAACTCTTCCTGGGTGGCATTGGGTTTGACCCCCAAAACATCATAATAAGTGGTTTCTTTCACCATTTTCTACAGCCGGTGAGAGGGCCGAGGCCGGTGAGGGGGAGCGGAAGGAGCGCGTCGCTGTGCGCAGCTCGGCCAGCCGCCGCTCCTTCGCTCTCACCGAGCGTTCTCCAGGCTACTTTCTTTTACTTATAAAAGCAGCCACCATGAACCTTGCAGTCCTTTCCCTAGAAGACTGCCTGTGGGGTGGGGCATGATGTCCTCAGCCTCCTGACTCCCAACTGCCTTTAATGTTAAAGGCAGGGATTGTAAAGCAAACAAACAAGGAAAAGCTACAAGTTTTCAAAAATTACTAAATTCTCCCAGGGATGACTCCTGGGCTAGATATTGTTCCCTTAGGATACAGAAGGAAGTGCATTTGGACTCTTACTCTCAGTTTTAATTTCTGAAGGTGGAGTTTATCAAATTGCCCAAAACACCGAAGGCCTTTTCCTTTCCTTCAGGGAGTACAGTCCAGGCCTGGCACCCAACAGTTAGTAGTTCTGAGGATAACCTCACTAGGCCTCCTCACTTTCCATTGTGTGGTGGCCTCACACAGTTTTGAGTATAAAACAGTATGTAGATGTTAATGCAACAAGACACATTATAATCATTATAGTAATCCTCACAGGAATGAATGTTTTCTCCATTTTAAAGATGAGCAAAATGAGATGCAGAAAAGTTAAATAATTTTCCAAAGTCTGTCTGATTCCTAGGACCTCAGTGTTTCTTTCAAAAGGGAGAAGAGGACACAGTTTATGCATCTTATCCTCATGTCACCAGCAAAACTGGTTTGGAAAAATTTTGACTAGCCAATGCCAAATTCCTGTTTCATTGTACTGGCCACTTGTTCAGTGGTTGTGAGCTGCAAAAGGAAATTTACCATTTTAGGAGATTAAGCTGGACACAGCCTGGCCATCTGCTCTGCTGGCAGGGCCTGACATAGGCTTTATGGATAAGGGAGATGGAGCAGGGCATGACACTTGCCAACAGTGCTGCTGGCAGGAGGACAAGACGGACGGACTCCTAAGCAGACTGACTGCTGACAACATCTTAAAGTCCATGGAGCAGGTAGTGAGAAACGTATGTCTTGATTGAAGAAAAAGGATGAGGTAGAGTCTTAACGGTCGCCTAGCTCCAGTGGTGGAAGGAGACCTCTTTTAGTCTCCATCCCTGCATCTGGTCTGGTGTGCCCTTGTTCTGCTTAATCCCAGGTGCCCAAAATGCTGTTTTGCTCATCTTGTCAGATTTAGGGCTGTCTCTCAAGGAAAGACCCTGTTGTAATCCTTCCCAGGCTCCTTTCAACCTCCCACCCATGGAGGACTCTGGGTGTTGTCACCAGCTTAGCTGTTGGGCTCCTTGAGGGCATACACAGCATTTAGTAAATATCTAGTAGATGTAAGTATTTAATAGATGGTTCCTTGTTCAATGAAAAGGTTGAATAAATATATATATGGGACCCTGCCATTTTTTTTTTTTTTGCAAACCAGTGAGGACTTCCTGGTGTGTCTACCTGGGTTTTTAAGGGTCACCTGCCCCTTGATTCTCAGTCACTATTTTCAGCTGATAATCATCCACCATTTGCTTGGATTGCCACCTGTTTTTCACTGAGGTTCTTTTTGTGTATCAAGGTCTATGGCTGGCTAATTTTCTTCCCAGCACTGGTGGCTGGCCTTGCCATCAAGTTGCCTGCTCCATTCTGGATGGGTCTAGCCCCAGATCCTAGTCCATCCCTGCTTATTCCATCCCACAACAGTTAGCCAGGTTATTCTCAGATGTGTCTTGATACCATGTAACAACTAAGGCCTTTGGACCCTGTAAAATATTATTGTTGCTGTTCCTCAGATTCTATGCCTGACCTCCTTGGTCTGGGTCCCTGAGTCTATAGAGCTCAGACCCTCTGCCTGGGTCCCTGCCATGTTGTTCACTTTGGCATGAGTTTCTACTGTTTGATGCCTAACTTCCTATTACTTGTCCTACTTTTGCTTGACTGCATTTATGGTAATTTCCTTTTCGTTCCCACTTTAGATGGCTTCTTAAGCTTAATTTCTTGCCTGACAACTTATAAAATTCACCAATCCTTGTCCTGTTTAGTTGCACTCTCAGCCCTAGAGGTTCTTGTTTTCCCTTGATCTATACCTGTCAAAGTCCTGATGTGACATAAATGCTGAACCTTTGCAATAGAAGGATGAATGACACAATTTGTTATTAATAAATTAATAAACTAATTCAACAGATATACATTGAGTGCCTGTTATGTGCCAAATACAGCTTGGTGCTGAGATTAGAACAATAAACGAAATTCTGGTGGGAGAGAAAGACATTAAGTAAATATATATGCACATAGTTATTTACAATTTTGACAGTCTCCATGATGAAAAAGTACAGTGTTCTTTGATAGCATATAATAGGGAGATCTAGCTGAGTGTGGGGGTGTGTGCGCGTGGGTTTCAGGAAGGGCTCTCCCGAGAAAGTAGCTTCTATGGGTTGTTTGTAACAGACCCTCCAGATTGCTTGCTAAACACCCATTTTACCTCTTTCTTCCTTCCTTAGAGATATATTCCCACTTTTTATTTTCCAGTATCCACCATCCTCTATCTTGCCATATGCTTTAGGGGAGAAAGCCCCAGGATATGGGTCTTAATGGATATGAACCAGTCATGCTGCTTAGTCTGCCTGCCATTGGATGGTTTATGCAGGGCAGGTGTTATAATTTTGGCCATTGAGACAAAAAGAGAAGTCTGTTACATGGCTTTTGGGAAAGATTTCCTTATTTTTTACAGGGAAGAGGTGTCACTTTTCTGTCTCTGAATGTTGTCATATTTGGATATGAATTTAATGACCAGAAGTGGAGCTTGCTTGAGGACAAATCCCACTCACTAAAGGCAGAGCATAAAGATGGAAAAATCTGGATTCTTGTTGGCTTCCTGTGGTGAATTGAATTGTGTACTCCAGTCTGGACATGTTCTTGGTCTTGGTCACATTCTGGTGGATGTGGACCCATTGTAAATAAGATCTCTTCAAGATGTTACTTCAGTTAAGGTGTGGCCCAGTGGATCAGGTTGGGTTTTAATCTGGATTACTGGGGTCTTTTATAAGCAGAGTGGAAGTCAGACAGAGAGAAATCGCTGGGAGCAGCCAGAAGCTAGAAGTCAATGGAAACTGGAAAAGAAAGGAGAAGATGCTACCATGTGCATTGCCATGTGACAGAAAAGCCAAGGAACCCCAAAAATTTCTGGCCAGCCGGAAGATACTGAATCTGGGAGGAAGCAAACTTTTTAGCGCTAAAACCATAAGCCAGTAGATTACTGTTAAGTCACCCCCTTGTATGGTATTTGTTTTTAGCAACTGGGAAATGAAAACACTTCTTTAACTATATAAGTCAACCATGGAGCCCTCCTAGATTTAGATTTTCAAACATTCCTTATTAGATGAGCCAGGGGAGTTGGGGTTTCTGTTACTTGCCCGTGAAAGCATTCTAACCAATGTAGACTTGAAAGATAAGAGGGTTATCCTGATAATGGGTGTGAGTAGGGAAGATAGAAGAACAATATGTGCAGAGCCCCTGAAGTGGAAATAAGTAGTCCATGTGCCTGGAGAGCAATGAATGAGGAGTGGTATGAGATGAACCAGGGGTCAGATCATATGGGGCTGTGGGTCATTGTCATCCTTGGACATTAGCTAATAATTAACTAATAATTTGGCTTCTTATATTCAGGTTTATAACTCTTCACTTGTTTTGAATAACTCCCCAAAGAATGCTAGATGATTTCTTACTTTCACTTGTGCATAGTGAATAATGGGAATAATTATGTACCTTGATGGTCAACAATATGAATTAAATTCACTAATAACCACTTAGCTCTCTGCTTTCCTTGGTTTATATAACTACAGACTGTTTCTTTTTTTAATTTATTCATTTTTAAAGAAACTTTAGATTACATAAAACAATATAGGGGGTTCCCATATGCCCCACTCTCCTCCCCCCCCCACTTTCCCACATTAACAATATCCTTCATTAGTGTGGTATGTTTGTTGGAATTGATGAACACATATTGAAGTATTACTACTAACAGTGGATTATAGTTTACACTCTGTCCCATGCAATTTTGTAAATTATGACAAAATATATAATGGCCTGTATCCATTATTGCAGCGTCATGCAGGACAATTCCAATGTCCTGAATATGCCTCCATATTACATCTATTATTCCCTCTCCCTCCCCTCAGAACCTCCAGTGGCCACTGCCTCCACATCAATGATAAAAGTTCTTCCATTGCTAGAATAACAATAAGTCTATAGTAGAATAATAGTAAGTCTACTTTAGTCCATTGTTCATTCCCCAGTCTTGAGGATTTTGGGATGGTGATACCCATTCTGCCTCTAATTGAGAAGGGGCTTAGATCCCATGGGACAGGTGGATGGAACTATCTTGCTTGCAGTTGCAGACTCTCTCTTTTCCTTGGGGTGGGTGCTGTCCATCATCATCACCTTGTTCGTTGTCCTGCATGAGTCCCAGTGAACTGGAGAGTAGGTATTGCAACTCTGCTGAAATTCAGGGCTCAACTGGCACATGGACGGACCAAAGATTTAAGTCTCTTGTTCATACACCTATCAAGTATACTACTAATTATAGGTTCAAATAAAAGGGGCAGAAGAGCCATGTGTAGGGAAACCACAAATAAGTCCAACTCTGTCACACTGGGGAGACTAAGTTCTAAAGTTAGGTCCACTGGCAGGATGCCAAACTCCTGAGCTGTCTGCCCTGCCAATAGTGTCTGGATATCTGTAGAGCCCTCAGGAGCCCCACTATTTGAGGCATTATTTTCAGTGACAGTCAATGAGATCCTGCTGAGCCTTGCATAAGTGTAACCTCTAGAATGACCTCCTGACTCACTTTGAATTCTCTTAGCCATAAAAATCATTTTCCCCTTATGGTCAAGGTCTTTTTCCAGGTGCTTTGCTAGTTGGTGCTTGGTAATAATCCCTTGGTGCCAGGGAGGCTCATTCCCCAAGAGTCATGTCCCATGCCAGGGGGAAGGTTGTATGTTTATAGGCTGAGTTTGGCTTAGAGAGAGGCCACAACATTTGGGCAACAAGGAGGCCCTCAGGAGGTAACTCTTAGGCAACATATAATACTAGGCTAAGTTTCAATTTCAAAAGAAAAGGTTCATAAGTACAATCATCAATATCAGGGCCAGGCACAATGGTCTGTCCTCCTTCACCAGACAACGCCCCTGTACTTGGGGAATTCTTGCTGCCCCATTAAATAACGTAGCAGAACTCCCCAGGATGGGAATTCAATATTCTTTTGGTTATTACGTGGATCTCCACCCATCGTGACAATGCCCCATGAACACTAGAACACATTCATATGCCTTAGAGGCATGCCCCAGATGAACTCCTTCCCATGCATTCCCCCCCCATCACTGACACCCCACACCATTGATCCTCCCCTGCCACTATTGTGACCCTTCTATGATCCAAAATCTTTCCAAAGATGAAGCCAAGAAAATAACCAAATAAAAAATGATAAGAAAATGAAGTAATAATGGTAGTTTTAAAAGTAACATATAAAGTACAAAAATTTTTTTTAAAATTTTAAAATAAAAAAAATTTTTTTAGACATTATGTCTTTCATCACTAAGATCTGTTGTCTTGTATGTCAGTGACATTTTCTTCCATATATTCCTCCAATGTCTTATTTTTATTTTGAAGCATTGCTACTAACCATGGTCAATGGTTTACATTATGATTTATGTTTTGGACCGTATACTTTTATAAATTTTGATGAAATTTAAAATGGCCTGTATCCATTATTGCAAGATCATGCAGAACAATTCTAATGCCCTAAATATGCCTTATTATTATTTTTTAAACAATTTATTGAAGTATATCATTCATATATGAACATACATAAACAATAAGTGCTCAGTAATCATTGTGAACTTACAAAACAAACATGCATAACATCATACAGGGCTCCCAGACATCACCCCACCACAAATACTTTGCATTGTTGTGAAACATTTGTTAAGAAATTATGAAAGAGCATCGTCAAAGTATTACTATTAACTATAGTCCATATCTTACTCCCCTATACTTTTTTTAAAAGGATTTATTAATTTATTTATTTACTTTTATCCATTTTTACCTCCCCCATCCCATTTTTGCTGTTTCTGTGTCCATTCGCTGGGCAACTCTCTGTGTCCATTTTCGGCCCTCTCTTCTCATCCTTCTCCTCCTGTCTTCACTCAGATTCAATCCTTGGAACCTCCGATTTGGGAGAGAGGCATCCTACCGCCTGCACCACCTTAGTTTCTGGTTTATCGGTGTGTCTCGTCTTGGCTCTCCCTTGTGTCACTCTTCTGTTACATCATCATCTTGCTGCGTGACTCGCGGGGCCTGACAGCACACCTGCACACAGGGCCTGATGGCGCACCCACGCGTGGGGCCCTGGGGGCTCACCTGTTCACAGGGCCTCATGGCGCACCCGTTCATGGGGCCTGGGGGGCTCACCCGCTTGCAGGGCCAGGAGGCACACCTGCGCACGGGGCCTGGGGGGCTCACCCCCTTGTGGGGCCTGGCGGCGCACCCATGCATGGGGCCTGGGGGACTCACCCATTTGCAGGACCTGACGGCGCACCCACGTAAGGGGTCTGGCGGCCTGCACGCCTTCTATATTTTTCTTTTTCTTTTTAATTTTTACCGGGAGGTCCTGGGGATCAGACCCAGGTCCCTCCATATGGGAGATGGACACCCAACCACCGGAGCCACATCTGTCCGCCTGCTATATCTCTTAGGGTTGACCAAAGATATCTAGAGTTACAGTCATTTTCAATACAGGATGGTCATATAATAAATCAGGCTTATTTTATCACCAGCATTCTAAAAACCAGAGCTAAGGAGAAAAACTAGGTCTGGGGACACATGCATGGTTTCTAATATAGTGAATGTTTAGCCTACCCTGATTATCACAAAATCAGGACAGCAAGAATATTTGCAACTAAATATGCCTTATGTGCCATCTCTTCTATTCTTCCCTCCCACTCCCTCGGGACCTATGGTAACCACTAAGTTTCACTTTTTGAAGAATAAGATTCATAGTTACTTGAATAATATTGAGAACTTGACATATTTGTCTGTTTTCTTTTATTAGGCACTGCCTATTTTCTCGAGAGACTCTTGCCCCTCTATTTGAGAACATAGCATGACTCCCCAGGATGGGAATTTACTATTTTCTTGTTTATTGTATGCGTCTCCACCCACTGATATCACACACTATGACAAGATGAACACTTACATATTCCATAGAAGCCTGCCCCTGGTGCACCCTGTCCTGTATACCCAAACCCCCTCAACATCTAAAACCCTATACCAGTAATCCTCCCCTGCCATATTTGCAAAAAGAACATTTCCAGTGTTGTAGTTTTAACCATAGACCTGCAAATCCCCAGAGTTCACCTGCTCCTTCCTCTGCCCTCCTCCCAGTTCCATGGATAGTCCAACCCAACCCCCCTACCTTACCCCCCTCACAGACTAGCACCACAGAACCAAATAGCATCATTGCACCACTGTCATGCCCATCCACTGCACAACTACATCCTTCCACCTTATCATAGATTTTTGCTTATATGGGCATTGGTTCACAACCCTCTATTCCCTTTCTGTCTCCTGTAAACCTGTTTTCCAGACTCTATCTCTGTGAGTCTGCTCAATTTGCTTAATTCGTATCAGTGAGGTCATGCAATATTTGTCCTTCAGTGCCTGGCTTCCTTTACTCAACATAAGGTCTTCAAGATTCACCCATGTTATCCCATGTGTTAATACTGCATTCCTTCTTATAGCTGAGTAATATTCCATTGTATGTATGTACCACAATTTGCTTATCCATTCATCTGTTGACGGACATTTGGGTTGCTTCCAACTTTTGGCAATGGTGAGTAATGCCGCTGTTAACATTGTTATGCATATATCAGTTCGTGTCCCTGCTTTCATTTCTTCTGGAAATATACCCAGCAGTGGGATTGCTGGATCATATGGCAGTTCTATAGTTAGCTTCCTGAGGAACAGCCAAACTGTCCTCCACAATGGCTGCACCATTCTACATTCCCACCAGCAGTGGATAAGTGTTCCCTTTCCTCCACAACCATTTCCTACTACAAGATCTTGTAGATGCTTCCTTACATTATGTTCCAGGAGATTTATGGTCTTGGCTCTTATATTTAGATCTTTGATCCATCTTGAGTTAATTTTTGCATAGGGCATTATTTGGTGATCCTCTCCCATTCTTTTGGATATGGATATTCAGTTCTCCAAGCACCATTTGTTGAAGAGGCCATATTGACCCACTTGAGTGGGCTTGGTGGTCTTGTTTGAATATCAGTTGACTGTATATGTGAGATTTATATTAGAACTCTCAGTTCTGTTCCATTGGTCAGTATGTCTATCCTTGTGCCAATACCATGTTGTTTTGACCACTGTAGCTTTGTAGTATAGTAGTATAGTTGTAGTAAATTGGATTCCTCCAATTTCAATTTTATTTTTCAATATGTCTTTGGCTATTTGGGGCCCCTTGCCCTTCCAAATAAATTTCATAGTTAGCTTTTCCAATTAAGTAAAAAAATGCTGTGGTAATTTTTATTGGGATTGCATTAAATCTGTAAATCAGTTTGCGTAGGATAGACATCTTAATGAGGTTTAATCTTCCTGTTCGTGAACAGGGAATATTCTTCCATTTATTTAGTTCTTCTTTGATTTCCTTTAACAATGTCGTGTAGTTTTCTGTGTAAAAGTCCTTTACATCTTTAGTTAGGTTTATTTCTAGGTATTTGATTATTTTAGTTGCTATTATAAATAGAATTTTTTTCTTGATTTCCTCCTCAGATTGCTCATTATTGGTTTACAGAAATTCTACTGATTTTTGTGCATTGATCTTATAACCTGCCACTTTACTGAACTCATTTATATGCTCTAGAAGCTTTGTTGTAGATTTCTCAGGGCTTTCTATGTATAAGATCATGTCATCTGCAAATAGTGAAATTTTTACTTCTTCCTTTCCAGTTTGGATGCCTTTTATATGTTTTTCTTGCCTAAGTGCTTGAGCAAATACTTCAAACACAATGTTAAGTGAGAGCAGTGACAATGGACATCCTTGTCTTGTTCCAGATCTTAGAGGGAAAGTTGTTAGCATTCCACCATTGCATATAATGTTAGCTGTGGGTTTTCCACATATACCCTTTATCACATTGAGGAAGTTTCCTTCTATTCCTATCTTTTGAAGTGTTTTTATCAAGAGAAGGTGCTGTATTTTGTTGAATGCTTTTTCTCCATCAATAGAGATGATCATGTGATTTTTTTCTTTTCATCTGTTAATGTGGTGTATTACATTGATTGATTTTCTTATGTTGAACCATTGTTGCATACCAGGGATGAAACCCACTTGGTCATGGTGTATAATTTGTTTGATATGTTGTTGAATATTATTAGCAAGTATTTTGTTGAGGATTTTAGCATTGAGTTTCATTAGAGAGATTGGTCTATAGTTTTCCTTTCGTGTGGCATCTTTGTTTGGCTTTGGTATTAGGGTGATGCTGGCATCATAGAATGAGTTAGGCAACGTTCCCTCCATAAAGTGGTTTCTATATTGTTGCTTCTGAGCTTGTTGTCCAGTGGAACTGTCCGAAGGTTACCCAGTCTTGCGGCACTGAACTTAGCAAGTAAGCATTTTATAGAGAAGTTACATTGATTGGTTTTGTTATTATGAAGCTAGAGATCTTCTAATTCTTTGCTTTAGGGGTCTGAGGGAGAATCTGGGAATTGTATAAAGAAATGAGGACTAAGGTCCAATGGCTGTTGCAGAAGGGTTCCCATGTGGTTCCAGCAACTGGGAGAAGCACATGGGAATAGCAGGTACAAAATATAGCCACTGGGTATGATGTTTCTAATAAGTTAGATTAATTTAGACAAGGGACCTGCCTGCTTAATTCATCCATGTCCATGGTCATCAGCTCTTTGGCACTTTAGAATCTATGCTCATTTCTTACCAGGCTTAGCTATCTGTCTGTATATTATGGATAAATGCCTGTGTCTTAGTTTGCCAGGCTGCTATGACAAATACCACACAATGGGTTGGATTAAACAACAAACATTTATTGTCTCATGGTTTTGGAGTCTAGAAGTCTAAAATCAAGGCATCTGCAAGACAATGCTTTCTCCCTGAAGTCTGTAGTGTTCTGGTGCTGGCTTACCACAGTCCTTGGGGTTCCTTGGCTTACATCTCTGTCTCTTGTCACACAGCGATCTCTTTTTCATTGTATCTTCTCTTCAAGTTTCCAACTTCTGGTTCCTCCCTGTGGCTTGCTCTGACTTCTGGTTTCCAGTTTCTTTATAAGACCTCCAGTAATTTGGATTAAGACTCACCTTGATTCAGTTGGCTACACCTTAACTACAAAGGACATATTTAACTGGTCCTATTTACAAGTGGTTTCACACCCACAGGAATGCAGATTAAGATTAAGAATATGTCTGTTGGGGTATGTTATTCAATCTACCACAGCCTGTAAGATTTGGACTCTGGCTTTTCAATATAGCATAGTACTCAGGAGCTCAGACTTTTCAACCAGGTTCCAATTTACAGCTGTATGAACTTGGGCATGTTATTTAACTTCTCTCAGTTATAGTTTACTTGTCTGTAAGATGGTAATGATAGTAGTACCTAAACTCAATGTTGTAAAGATCAAATGAAGTAATCTAGGATAAGTGCCCAGCACAGGAGAGATGTTCAATGGATGTTAGCTATTATTATTATTATTTTTCATGTCAGAAGGGTAATGTGCCGATGTCATAACAAGGTTTGAGGGAGGCACATCTCACACAAACATGTGAATACTCATTCATCATGTTTATGAACCAAAAAAGGATCTGTTAGTTATTATTTAAATCATTGTTGCTCATCATCACTGCCATTGGTATTTGTGGGTTGGGTCCTGATCCTTCTATGAATGGAGGACCTGCTCACCTTTGCCATTGTTAGAGTTTGTACAATGCCACATTATTCACTGAGCACTTCTACATACCAGGCAGTGTTCTGGGGCATGAGGACTTAATAAAGCAAAAACCCCTCACAGTTTTCAAAACTCACAAACCAGGAGGAATATCTTGGTTTGCCATGGACACTCATTTCTCACAAGATCTAATCAGAATGTGATTGTGATCGTTAATCTGAATTTTAAAAACCATGACTGCAAAAATCTTTTTAAAAGTTTTCTTGCAAAAATTTTATATTTTGGTTTGTACTCTTTGACAGGTAATTTAAGCCACCCAAATCTGCAGATTATTACAAGTGCCTCACATTCAGACAGAGTGATACTGTGTGTTTCTGTGTGTGTGTGTGTGTGTGTGTGTAACCTGGGATGCCTCCAGCATAAGCACAGTTCTGAGCAAACCATTCTTTGCAAAGCCAGTTATTTGTTTTACTTCTGCCGGAATATTGAAAGTTTGCCTGGTGAACATTCTCTGAAATCAAAATGACTTATTATCAGGCTTCCTTTGCTTTTGATCCTGCTGCAGGAGGGTGTGTTTTCCTAATGATGCAGAATCTCTCGTTAAGTTCAGGAAACAGGATATAAGGATAAGTCAATTGACTCAATTTATGGACATAATAAAACGGTCCCTATTACCTTCAGCAGTCAAGGCAAGACAAGGTGAAACACAGTGTTGTAAAGTTATTATGACAAAATAGTTTAGTATTTACCTGACCAAATAAAGTGAAAATACTGCATTTATTTTTGAAGCGGCATTTCAGACATTATGACCTAAAATTAATAGTGGTAGACGATCATTTATCCTGTTGCACAGGGATATTGCAGAGTTCACTCAAAGCCAGGAATATCTGCTATTAAATCATGGCAAACTAAAAAAAAATTTTGAAGTATTTCCTCGTGTCTGCTCTATGTCTACTGTTGGCCCCACCGAGCCAGTGTTAACAGCTAAGGCATTTCTTTTTCCATCTTGTAATATAATTAAAAACAAATTTAGAAGCAGAATAGATGTTTTGTATGTTAGAGCCCTGTTAGTTTTGGGGAAGGTATTGGCAATGCACACAGCTGTTCCTGACAATTAAAAAGCCAGAAAAGAAAATAAGGGAGGAAAGAAACCGAATTGACCAAATATGGTTGCTTTTGTCTTCCAGGAGAAAACAAATCTTTGGGGTGGCCATAGGAAAAGCAGACATAAATCAAATATGTTAAACCTGTTGCATTTCAAAAGAGATAGACATGAAGCTAAAGAAAGGGCTGTAGAATGTTTCAAATAGAAGCATTCAATGGGTACGTATGATATTAGTAGCTCAGGGAGATACTAGAGGTTAGGGCTGAATTTCTGTTTATTTTGGCTTTTGGTTATCCTCTAGACTCTGGAGTCTAAAGAGTAAAGTGATTCTGTGTTTTTGCATTAAAATGGGAATATGGCTCCAAGCTAGGTAAGCAAGACAGTGAAAAATGTCTTCAGAGCTAAATTTCACTTTGAACATATAATCCTTTTGTTTGCATGTGTTGATTGTGAGTTGCTGTGTGACCAAAAATAAGATCCTTCAAGTTTTGCTCAGCTGTTACCTTCTCCATAAGGCCTACCCCTGACAACTCCATTTAAAATGGCAACTGGCCCCATTTCCCTCATCTACTCTCTTTCCCATTCCCACTCCTTTTACCCTACCTGCTTTTTCTTTTTCATAGTTCTTATCACTTTCTAATAGTCTACATAATTTCCTTATGTTTGATTTTAATTGTCTGTTCTCCCCTCACCCCCTTGTAGGGCGGGGATCTTTGATTTGTTCACTGATTTATCCCAAGGGTCTAGAGCAGTACCTGCACATAGTTAGTGGTCGTTAAATACTTGTTGGATGAATGAATCATATCTCCCCCCCCCCCCGGTTTTTTTTTGCCAAAAGTACTATAGTGTGTTCATTGCCCTTGTGATAAAGTCTAAATTCTTCATATGGCATATATGGCCCAGACTTGGCTTACCTATACAAATTTATTTCTTTTCATTTTCCTCCTGAATGAACCCAGCTCTACCAGACCATGCCCGATCTTGCTTCTGGGTCTTTGCACATGTTGGTTCTTTGTCCTCTTCTCTCCTGGCTAACTCAGATTAAGTTTTGAGGACTCGGTTTAGATTTTGTTGTTGTTGTTTTTTCTAGGAAACCTTGCCTGATCTTCCAAGTCTGAATTAGGTGCCCCTCTGGTATATCGTGTTCCTTATCATAACAAGTTGTTAATATATGGACATTGACTCTGCATCTGTCTCTCTTCTCTTTAGGCTATAAGCTCTGTGGGGGCAGGAGCCAGATCTGCTTTGTTCATAGTTTTCTTCTTGGCACCATGTAGGAGGCTTACTAAATACGTATCGAATCAATGAATCATGAAAGAAAGGAAGGGTAAGCAACTCAGGCATCGGCTAAGATAACTTACCTGTAAGATCTGAGGAAGACTGGCCCAATGCCCTTGGTGTTTTGAATATCTCTAGAGGCTTATCACTTCTGGCCCTAATTTCTCTTTTGCACTGAATTCTTATTTCCCTTTAATTTATAGAGAGGCATTATAGAGAGGCAGTATAGTGTAGCAATTAAACATGTGACCTTGAAGTACCATTATCAAAGATCAAATCCCACTCCTGCCATTTACTGGTTTGCTAAATTCTCTCTGCCTCAGTTTCTTCATTTGTAACATGAGGCTGATTATGATAATAATAGCACCTATCTCATGGTACATTGCAGGGATTAAATTAGTCCATGCATGTAAATTACGAAGAGTTTAAAATATAATAGACCTCAATAAACTTTAGCTCTCCCAATCAACTATATAAATAAGGCTGTTGAATTTAGCAGAATTTACACTGAAGGTTTATCACAGATTATATCACAGCAAATACCTGAAGACATGCCTGTTGGAAAAAGCCCTCTTGCCTGACCTGCCATCAGGATTTCTCCCTAGTGACTCCCCAGTAGAGGTCACTGGCCTTCGATTCTCGCACTGGCCACTCTCTATTCCCTTCCTCTGCCTCACTCTTCCATGAGTTACCTATCTGTTTCTCTCTCCACAGTGGGGAATGGAAATGCCAAATTCTTCTTTCTGTCTCTTAAGCAGTGCACCTCAGCGTCTCTGCTCCAACTTCCAAACTTGACTCCAGGCCCATTTTTATGTATAGAAAGCCCAGCCCAATTACTGGGCTGTCTCCATCTTTAGCAAATGCTCATTCATCCTTTACCAGATCCACCTTCTTTAGGAGGCAGCTCTATTTTTAAAAGGCAAATTTCTTTTCTTCATTATGAGTAGAAGGGAAAGCATACTAATGATGAGTACCTGAAAAGGTGTGTGAGTGTGTGTGTGTGTGTAAAATAATCACATTCTTTGTGAAGCAGAAAACACTGGGGACTAGCTGATATTCAGATTTTGCTTTTGAGACCATGCAAATTCTCTTTTGCACAAACAGAATTGGTGAGGACTTCTTACCCCAGCAGAGCATCCTTTTGCTTTCCTTTCAAAGAAGTCCTTGGGTAGACTGTCAGGCATGTGCTGTGTTCGAAGCAGCCATATTAGCAGGACTGAGCTGCTGCAACATTATAAATGCCAGCAAATAAAAGTGTCAGCAGCCTGGACTGTGGGAGGCTGGCAGAGCCTGGAGTTTAGTGCTGTTCTGTTGAGATTGGCCTTTCTTGGGGGCTGGTTCATATCCAGCCCACATGAGTAGTGATTCAAAGTTATTTTCTTCTGATGGCTCTTCCTGACCCCAGGAAAAGGCGTTTGGAGATCTCTAGCCGTGGCCCACCCTGAAGGAGGAATACCTACTCAACGGAACTGTCTTCTCTCTCCAACAGATGGCCCCATCCTAGTTAATAGATGACATTTTGAATGGTTGGTGGAAGCTTCCCCATCACTGCCTATACTGATAATAGATTTTTTGTATTACTTCTCATGGGACTTATAATCACATGAAAAAAAACTAAGACTTGTTTTCTTTTCTCCACTGGATGTATTTATTCATGAAGAGGGCCTTTAAATGGCCAGAGGCACATACATTTACTGGTAGTAAAACTCCACCCTGTGATTCACTGAGTTCTCCCAGCTGGGCTTCCTGCAGTATTGAGGGTTTTTTAATATCACAGCACTCAGAGAGAGGCTCAGCCGTTTCTGCCTGTGCCACTGGACAGATGATTTCTCCATTTGGTGAGTTTGGCAAAAGCAAATAGGGTTTTAGGCCTAAGGGCAACTTTTACACTTCAATTTGAGAGAAAATACAGCTTTGGCCATTGAAACTGACCATGTTGAAATAACTGCTTGTCTCGTGTAGTGAATAGTCAGTGGTCTGGCTTCCAAAGTCTGTTCACTAGCAGTGGAATCCTTGCTGTGTTTCTGGGAAGGTTTCACCGGGGTGAGGTCTTGGTAGGGGAGGAAAACAGAACCACATGTTGCTAAATGCTCTCCATAATGGGATTCATAATGGGCATGCTAATGACTTGGAAACCAGAGGCAGCCATTTCAAATGATGTTTTCAAAGAGGTTTAAAAAAATTTTTTTAATATATTTTTTTTATTAAAGAGGTTGTAGATTTACAGAAAAATCATGCCTAAAACACAGGGATCTCATATACCACCCTATTATTAACAACTTGCATTGGTGAGGTACATTTGTTACAATTGATGAAAACACATATTTTAATAATTGTACTATTATAATTGTCCGTAGTTTGATTTAGGTTCGCTGCTTTTTGTTGTTCAGTTCCATGGATTTTTTTTTTTTTTTTTTTAACTCTAGTAACATATATTTCAGACATGGGAAAATGCCTCGGACCATTAGTAAGTGAGAAACAAGTAGGCTGCAAAATATACACAATATGATCTTAACCCTTAAAACAATATGTAGAGAAGAAGACACACCAAAATGCCCATAATAGGTAGTGAGCTTATGAGTCTGTTTTAGTCTCATGTCTGTTAATTATGGTTAATGATTTCTAGGCTTTCTAAAGTGAGCATATATTACTTAAAAAATCTACAGAAAATAAATGTCTTTAAAAATAAAGTAGAACAATCTGTTTCCATTAGTAACAATTCTAAAGGGTTTGACCTTTTAAAATGAAGCAAAACCTATTCTTTTTATCCTTCTCTGTGGGTAGGTAAAATGCTCCCCACCTATTTTAGCCAACTCTTGTGATTTGCTGTATATATTCTTACCTCAAAAATAATGGCCTATTGCATATGACCTGGCTTTTGCCACGTATGTCAGCTACCAACTTTTTGTGACAAATCAGGACCACTTGGTTTAAGCTTTGATGCCCAAGGGCTTTATCTTTTCATCTTAGAAAAGGGTGATAAAATTTCATAAACAGTTGTATGGTATGCATGATTGTTTTGTAAACTCACAACTTCTCAAATAAAAAAAATAAATTTAAAAAATTCCGTAAACAGAAATTGCAAGATAAATGCATATAGTAAATATATGTACTTATAAAAACTTTCCAGTGTTATAATAAAATTGTTTTAAAAAACAGTTGAGTAATTAAGTATTCTAAGTTACTAACATTTTATTTTTTGACATTTGACTATTTTAGGAAAGAAAGGTAGGTTAATTTACAGAACTACTCCAGTCTCTTCCCTCTTATTACCTCAGTGAAATTGGTAAATAAGCTTTTAATGGACAGCTTACAAGATAGATCCTTAGTTTGTAGCTACCCATCCTAATCTCAGGCACCTTTCACATCGATATCTATGCTCTACAGTAGGGCAACTAAAAGTGTATTCCATGGAATAATAATTTCATGACATGTTTGTGGGAAAAAATGGTTCTATGGTCAAAACATTTTGGAAACACTACGTACTATATCACCTATCAACTGAGTTCTCAATTTATGTATTCACACATATACAATAAAGGATCAGGAATATCCTCTGTTTAAACCAGTACTTCCCAACTTTATCCAACCAAAGAATTCAGAAGCACTATTTCCAAAGCACTGCAAGAGCCTGCGTCATCAAACACTTGGTGATTTCCTTTTGCTGTACTGAAAAAGAAGCAGGAAAGTAGACAAATAAAATTAGCAAGATTCTCTACAAAAGTAAGCCAAAAAGAGTTTCATGTTTAAGACATAAACATACCCTTTGATTAACTGTAGAATCCTTCATATTCTTAAGTGACTATAAAAACCATTGCTTTAATTCAGGTCACAGAGGCCCTAGAAGCCAGAGTGCAACAGTTCTCTTTGGTTATCTCTGGTAATTTCAACTCATTCCCTTATTTAAGGGTAATCTCTTCAGTAGCTGCAGAATTGATTCTATTTGATGTAGAACATTGGTGTAAATCCTCTCCTCTCCCCCTGGAAATACCCTCCTTCTAGTCCTTTTAGCTGCTGCTTTTTCCATTTTGTCAGTTTAAGTAAAAGAAGACCTGTCCTATTTATTTAAGATTTATTTTATTTATTCCCCCCACCTTTGTTGTTTGCGCTCACTGTCTGCTTCCTGTGTCTGTTCATTGTGTGCTCTCTGTGTCTGCTTATTTTCTTTTTCTTTTTTTTTTGGGGCACCGGGAACTGAACCCGGGACCTCCCATGTGGGAGGGAGGTGCCCTATTGCTTGAGCCACATCCGCTCCCTGCTTGTTGTGTGTCTCATTGTGTTTCCTCGTTGTATCATCTCATTGCTTCAGCTTGCCACGCTGGTCAATCGTGTAAGCTCGCTGTCTTGCTCGTCTTCTTTAGGAGACACCGGGAACCAAACCCGGGACCTACCATGTGGTAGTTGGGCACTCAACTGCTTGAGCCACATCTGCTTCCCAAAAGACCTCTTCTTGACACCATTTGCTTTCCCATTACTATCATTTATGAGAGTAGGACAATAGATCACCATCCTAACTGGCATATACTTTCCTCATTTAAAGGATGACTTTTAAACTTTGCTCCACAGTCAGACCTAGAATGTCATGTCTCTGAAAATGTCCATGAAGTCTTCTGGGCTTACTTTGTCTGTGACATTTATATTTCTTGAAGACAAGGACTGTGGCTTTATTTGTTTTGCAGTGCCTAATGTATTGGAATCTTCCATTATTATCTCTTCATGCTTTTGAAATCAGTCCATGCACTTACTGCTGAAGTGTGGGCAAATCCATAAACAAAGAGAAGTGGTCTGGATGTCATAGTTGTTTTACAGAAGGTATCTGTGACAAGGCTAATTGATTCAGGGGACTTAGTTTTCAATAAAGGAACGAAGATTAGTTTACTGTCGATCTTAATTATTCCATCCATCAACCATTTGTTGCCCTGGGCAACTGGCATCGTCTTTGCTGTTTGCTAATTTTAGCTCATGTTACTTTAGTAAGGCTTGTTTCTTTTGTTTCATTTTTGTGGATTTGGATGAGGAAAAAGGAACTGACATTTCTATGGGTGAAATTCTAAGCTGTCTCAGAGGTCTGATGAATGCATCAACAGAAGACATTTGCTCTATTTTTAACGCTTGATTGAAATTCATAATCTGTATATGTTTGTGGGTGTATGTATACAGGTGAATCAGATACGAACCTGCAAATAACATAATCTGGTCTACTTGAAAACAGACCAGAATAAGTGAAGAGAAATTTTAATTACCATTGTAGAGAGTACAGGCATATCTCGTTTTATTGTGCTTTGCAGAAATTGTGTTATTTACAAATTGAAAGGTTTGTGGCAACCCTGCCCTGAGCAAGTCTATTGGTGCCATTTTTTCAACAGCATGTGCTCACTTCTTGTCTGTGTCACACTTTAATTAAGGTATGTACATTGTTTTTTTAGACATAATGCTTTTACACACTTTTAATAGACTACGGTGTAGTGTAAATATAACTTTTATATGCACTGGGAAACAAAAAAATTCATGTGGCTTGTTCATAATTGTGATATTTGCTTTATTGCAGTGGTATGGAACTGAACCCACAATATGACTGCAGTATGCCTGTATTTGGTCAATGTCTCAAAAGAATCCTGAAGTTCTGCTCTTGGAATTTAAGTATGCCCAGTATCCTTTTATTATATCACTTTAAAATTAGTTTTTGGTATGGCTTTGCAAAACACTAGCTACCCTTCCACTTTTCTGCATATCTTCCTTCTGAATTCCCCTGGCTTAAGGTGTCTTTGCTCTGTCTGCCTCTGCTTAGTCCTCTCTTCCTGAGCCACTTGGAGTATATATGGTTTGGACCTTCTAACTGGAGTCCTAGGAGTCAGGAGGAGAAATAAGACAAGGACATGTTCATTCACACAGATAAAACCCAATAAAATATTCCCAGATAAAGGACAACTACATAGTTAAAAACACTGGGAACATATTTTGAGATTTGGTCAAAGAGCATAACATGGTACAACCTGTTTAAATACTGCTTTAGATTTTCACTTGTTTGGGCAGGTAACTTTGACTTACTTGGAGGCAGTCTTGTTTATGTTTATGTTGGGGTACAGAATTGCAACTGGCTGGTACCCGCTCTTCCTTCTAATTGTTTCATATGCTCAGCAGACAACCACACTGTGTAAGTCTGATATATATGTGTAGCTATTTCTAGTGTAATCAGATAACATTTATAACCAAGTTATTCTGACACATTTAATTTATATCTCTTTCTTATTTTGCTGTATGACAGTCCCCAGGTCACATAAATGACTCCTGTCTTTGTCAGAGATCATATTTGTTGTAAGGAACAGAAATTCACTTAAGGAAGCTCAAGTCAAAATAGTTCTGATTAGAAGGGTATAGGGTCAATCTCATGGAATCCAGTTATGGGAAATGCAGCTGGGCTCCCCAGGAACTAGAAAGCCACCGGAAAGCTATTTTCTGTTTCTCCGTTTCCCTCTCTGAGCCTGAATATTTTCTCATCTCTGCTTTTTTTTCTGTAAAAATACTCTATTCTCCTCTTTTGCAGATCAGCTTTCTTTGGTTATGCTCCTTCATCACTTATGTCCACATGGGAATTGACCACCATTTTTACATGATTGTATATAATTCCTTGCTTATTACCATCTCGTGGATTTTCAGTGACTTTCTATAGCTCAGTATAAATGAAGAATTTTTGTTGTACTCCCCACTATACTATCCTCATTGCCTAGCACAGTTCATGACATGTAGTAGGTACTCAATAAATTGCTGAGTAAATGGTACATTCAATATCTGGATCTCCTGAGGTCTGTTTCTCTTGTCTGCTTTATCTTCTTCTCTTGGTTTTGGCTAATTGGTCTCCTTCTGAGTGCTGACCATTGTATATGAAAAACATACAATGATCATTTGAGGTTCTGGATGATGTCATTGTGCCCCAGAGTGGATGAACTATTGCTTCTGACAGGCTCTTAGGATAGGGGCCAATTACCTTAATCCAGCTTGGGATAATGTTGTACCTAAAATAGCTGCTCTGCTAAGAGCAGGGTGGGCTAAGCACTGTCAAAGTTGTTTGCTTTAACCATCATCATCATCGGTTGTCAATGATCACTCTTTTTAATATGTAGCCTTTGAAACTTTATGAATGATAAAAATCTGCAATTTAGGTTTTCTCCTCTGATTTCAGTACTCTAGGATCTGTAATAAGTATTTATATATAGTTACTCTGTGTTTAATCCCTCCTAATTTTCACCATTATCAAAAACACCACATATACCCAAGATATAAGTGTCCTAGATCTTATAATTGCCAGATTGTTGTTGTTCCTAACACTAAAATTTTACACCCCCAGACTTGCCCAAGCACCAAGGCTGGAATGGCTAGTGTTTGGCCATTGTACTACTACTTTCTTTGCTGTCTTCAATTCTTTCCATTCCTCATTCGTGGAGTTCCTGGACAGCTAACATTTGTTCCTTTGCCTCAAACGAAGTGTCCTGGAAGCTGGAGAGTTTGAAGCTTAAGGGCAGAACATGATGACTGCACAGCAGAGCAGAGTGAGGGACCAGGCCAGAGGAGGAAAGAGGACACAGTGGGAATGGTTTCTGGATACCTAATATCTGGGAGTTTTAGGAACTGGAACCAGGACGGAAGGAATGATTTGAAGGACAGAAGAAGGGACCAGCTCAGTCTTTTCCATGATCACTTTTAACACAGCTCTTCATGTACACCGAAACAGATTTTCTTTGGGAACAAACTGAATTTCAATATAATTTTAGTAAGAGGCACCACCAAATACCACCCCACCTAAAATACATTGCCTGAGATGTGCTGAATTCAAATGTAAATACCTAGGAGAGCCTAGAGAGTTGATGACAACACATCCATTCTTGCTTGGCTTGCAGTTTGGAAATTAGGAATAAAAATAAGGAGGAGATGCCTCTTTGGGGAAAAAAGGAGCAAACCAGAGAGTTGCAAAATAAGACTTTTCGATTTTGCATGATCAGTTTTGCTTTAACTTATCTTTGTCAGTGTCTGGACAAATTAAAGCTATACTCCACTATCCTTTATGTCCTATATGGCTATCTAAACCTGCTGCTTATACGTAGCAACAACATCATTATCATAAGAGCTAACATCTAGTGAGAACTTACCATGTCCTCAATATGCATTATCATTTAATTTTCACCACAGCCCAATGAGACAGATATTGTTATGATTACATTTAAAGATGATGAAACTGAGGCTTAGAAACGGTAAGAAAGTTTCCCAAGGTCACATAGAGCTCAGTAAGTGGCAGAGCTGGTATTTGAATTCTGGGGACTGACATCAGAGCACTCACTTTTAATTACCTTATGCTGCCTCTCTGTAATCATATAAAACATATTAAAAAGTTTATTTTTAGTGAATGCTCATATAGTCAGACAAATAGATGGGAAAATATAATTTTCTATAATAAGAGGGACCTTACAGGATAAGATTAATGTAAAAATTTTGTATGAGTTAGGGATTGACTACTCTGCTATAACAAAAGGCAGTGGTTCAGTCAAGAAAGATGTTCACTTCTCTTTCCTGTACCAGCCTAGGGCAGGGGTCCAGGGTCATCCAGGAATCGAGGTTCTTTCTCTCTTGTTACTCTGCCAGTTGCAAGGGTGTTGCCCATGTCTGCCTGGTTGAAGCTGCCACTCCTAGTCACATGGCCACACTTAGCTGCAAGGGAAGCTGAGAAAAGAAATCTTTATTGGGGTGGCTAAAGGCCTTGCTAAAACTTAGGAGGGGGATCTATTTCTACATTTTTTTTTTTTTTTTTTTTGGGGGATCTATTTCTAAAAGAAAGAAGTAGAGGATGAATACTGGGGGACAGTTAATAGCCTAATTAGTATCACAAACAATAATATATGTATGAGTTTGGAATTTTTAAAGTCAGTTGGCATTGGTTATAAGTGATTCTTTTCCTTACTTATAATAAAAGTATCTTGTTTTGGATATAATTAAGATAGAATAATACCTTAACTCAAATAAACTTTTATAGCCAAAGTTATATTAAAGCCAGAAGACATTACAGGGCATTGGTTTATTGCAAAAGTTATTGTAGACACTGTTGAGATAAATGTCACTACATAACTAAAGGATATTTATAGGTACACATCAGGTAGGCACATGACGAGATATTTGGAAACAGCTTATAAGGATTAATGATAAAAACACTGTTTCTTCTCTATTTGATTTCTAAGATAAGATTGATGGATGTACATGCAGAACAAAAGGGGATTTAATAACAGGATTCTGCCTCACACCAAGCAGGCGGTCTGATTTAAAATAAACACAGCATATCAGCATAAAAGCTCATGACTCTAAGCCTCTAGGCTTGATTAACATCCTTGAGCAAATTAAGAAGGTTTCTTAAACCCCCTGTGGAGGCACAGGCAGAATGCAGCCACCTGAGTGACTAGAGCTGTGGTTTTTATTCTTGAAGAATGTTTGCTTTGGAAATTTCTGCATTTGAGTGTTGAAGGAAATCCACAGTGGTTCCCACGTATCATGTAAAATAAAATGCCCTTTTGGGTGTGGTGATTTCTTGAGTTTCTGCTGTTTGCTATTACCCAGCATGGCTCGGTCCCTGAATTCAGGGCTTGCTTTAGTGACTGCACATTCTCTTTTCCTGCAGTTTTCCAGTCCTCCTTGCCTAAAGCAATCTTTAGTTTTAGTTGATGGATCAGGAAGGAGCTTCTCCAGAGAGGGGCACTCAAATCACAGAACGTGAAGCTGTGTCCCATACAGCACAGTCCAGCAACCTTGACCGATGAGGAAATTGAAGTCCTGGGAGGTTGAAGGGCTTCATCATGGTTTCCTGGCTACCTAAGGGTAGACTTAGGTCTAGAACCTGTGTCTCCCAACTCCTAGTCCAGTGCTCTTTCCCAACCCTACGTGCATTTATTTATTAATTGCAAACATTAGTCAATTTGGGATTTTAATCAGAATTTTTTGAGGTCTTAATGTATAAAAATCATTTAAGAACCTAAAAATATTTGGATTCTGTAGTGAATTAGGCATTTCCTGTCAAGGAGGGGCTATCTTAAGGGGCCAGAGAGACCTCACTTTGACGAAGCGCTCTTGTTTAGACTTGGGCATTATCTCCAAACAAGTATATCCATTGATTAGAATTGTGTGTATGTGTATTCAGAACATTAATATGTTAGCTATCCACATTTAAAAAGCCACAATTTTGTGACTGTTTTGGCACAGTCTATTTTATTTAATAAAATAGGTGCCTCAATAATTGAAAACCACCTGGACATCTTGATCTTTAAGGGATCTCTTTAAGGGATATCTGGGGTGATGCTGAATAAACATTTGTTGAACTGAGTTGAGTCCTGGTCAGAGAATTAAGCTTCCATTTTATTGCTTTCCAATTGATTTCAGTCCTGGTGAAAGGCAGCAGTGGATGGCAGAAGGAACAAAGGACCTGATGTGAAGACATAGACTTTGAGCACTCACTCCATTTAAGAGTTACGGAGTCTTTGGCCAGACATTTGTGTGTCTAGAGCCTCAGCTTTCTCATTTGCAATATAGGGATAAAAATGCCTGCTTCATAGTAGGGTTGTTGGGAGGATCAAGTAAGATGATTTCTGTGTAGTCTTTTAAAATGAGAAGCACCATTCAAATGTGAGGCACATTGGTTTTTGTTATAGTAGTAGCTTTATTATTATATTAGTTCAATTGATTAGTTGATTTCCAGTTTACTGGCCCATGTTTTAGTAAGTTAAGCTGTAGCAAGCTAGATGAAAAAGGTGCCAAGCTGATTGTAGGAAAGCGTGTTTGGCCCACACATTCATGGAATAATCTGAGAATCTGACACTCAGCACTGTACCATCATATCCAGAACATCTTTGACAACTGATGGGTTATCTTCTTCATGCACTGCCCAAAGGGGAGGCCAACTCAGCAGTTTCAGATCCCTCTGGGAGGTAAGTAAGGATGAGCCTTATGTAACCATTAGCATATTACTCTGGCTTCCAGGATATCTGTTCTCTGCTGAACTCCTGCATCTCCCTAGTGACCTTAGGAAGGTGGCCAGGAGAGCAAAACTGTCCCCAAGCAGCTCACAGGAAGCTCTCTGTCTTCTGAGTATCAGTGACCTTGACAGTCTGAACCACTCATCCTGTCTTGGCTATCTACTCTATCTGTCTGTCTGTCTGTCTGTCTATCCAACTATCTATCTATCTATTTATCTAACTTGAGGTTATTTGTTCAAGACATAAAATGCTTCCCCTCAACAGTGACCCACTTCCTGTTAGAGCTCTACGTTCATGGGAGTATTTCTGTTAATTCTACTGATAAGTTGGGGAGAAATTCTTAGCAGAGGCTTGGCAAGAAAACTGTTTATACAAAATCAGGAGATCATTAAGTACGTGGAAGTCCAAGTACATGAAGGATTCAGTGTGTGAGGCACTGAAGCTGGAGAGGGGCAGAAGCCAGTTCGACTGGGCCTGGTAAGCCCAGGAAAGGAGTCTGAGGTCTACCCTGTGGGCAACAGGAGGTATAGTAAGCAAGGGAATGGCATGACCAGGTTTGCATTGGATCTCTCTGCTCTGTCTCTGAACCTTTGCTTGGAGATCAGCAGATCTGCACCTGTGTGTGCAGGCATCAGAGAAGTTAGGTCTGGAGGCATATGTTTCACAATAGCATAGGTGGGGTAGAAGGGCCAGCAATTTCCTCATCAGGGAGAAATACTAAAGAGGCAGATTATTTTTGGTTTATGGCAGCTGAGAAGACTAAGTACTCTGAAGGCAGCAGAAGGTCTCGTTGCCACCATTTTGGGCATGGGGGTGAGGAGTCATGACCCAGTGTGAAGGCCATGCTCGGAGCTCTTCCCAGAGTGTGCTCCTGCCAGCTGATGCCTGCACACCTGGAAAACAAGTTCAAACTCCTCTCCTCCCTGGCTAGATCCACCTCCGACCAGCCTGTGTTACTTTACTCTAGAAGGGTCTGAACTCAGCAAGCAAGCCATGTTGTAGCAAAGTTAGCCTTAAAATCAAAGGAGCCTATACCCAAATTACATGATTCCTGAAGCCGTTCCCTGTGTGACCGGGAGTTTTCTACATTGCAGAAACAAGCTTGGCCTCTCAAGGCAAACACAGCTTTTGGCACTGAAAACTATTTTTTGGTTTACATGAGGATGTTTTGGTAGTTATATAACAAACCTGAGTACGGAGGAGATACACCCCTGAAAATCACCACGTGACTGGGCACTGTGTAACTAGAGGCACAAACTGCCCCCCCCCAATAATTTGGAGTAATTTTTGACAAACTTATTTCAAAAAATTAAGATCTTTTAGCAGAAAATATTGTGATGGATTTCATACCTTAACTGCAAATTGGAGAGGAAGTGGGAGGAACCAAAGGCAACTTTTTATGATAATTTTGCCGGGGCCTGGCTCCTGGTTTCTTCTGGTATCCTGAGAACCAGTTAGGAAGAAGCTTTCCTTTTTGGAAAACAGACTTAAGGTGTGTATGCAGGCGATAGGGGTGGGTTAGGGCGGGGAGGTTCCTTCTATTTCTCTGTTTTAGCCCGAGACAACAGGGAATGTTTTTGTTAAATATACTTGGTATAAACAGAGAGCTGTACATGTTCCTCAGGGATGGGTTGGGGATTGGTTGATAGAGTTACAGTACAGTCCTGAGAACACTTATCTTTATTTTCATTGTTTCAGAGAGCAGCAGTAGGACCTGACAGAGAGTTCAGTTACAGAGAGACAAGGAACTTCTGTCAGCCTCTGGGGGCGGGGTGGCATGCTAAGTGTCTAGCAACAGAATGACCTGCCTTTTCGGGTGAATTAGCTAATGCTTTGACATGATTGTCAGGCATCTTTGAGAGATGCTCAGGAGGGCATTTCTGATGTTAGTGGAAGGTTGGCCTAGAAGATCTCTAAATTCCCTTTGACTTTAGGATTCCGAACTCTGGAGGGGGTGCAGAGAGATATGGAGGGAAGGAGTGGGGGAGTTCAGGGAATAGGAGGGAAGGGGAAAAGAAAGAAAGGAAGGAAAGGAAGGAAAAGGAGGGTAAGGGAGGGAAATGAGTGTATTAGTCAGGGATCTCTAGGGAAACAGAACCGACAGGAGATATCTGTAAATATTATGAGATTTTATAAAATCGTCTCATGCAACTGTGGGGGTGCACAAGTCCAAATTCTGTAGGGCAGGCTGCAACCTGGGAACTCCGATGAAGGTAGATGAGTTTCCCAGGAGGAGCTGGCTGGCAGAAGTAGAGATGGAAATTCTCTCTGGCCAAGTTGACACAAGATCCTAACTTTCACAGTAAGCCAGCTGAAGTTTCCAGAAAGCATCGTTTTAACTATTGTGTGAAGCTTAATTTAATTTCCTTTTGATTTTTTTCCTCTTTATTTTCCTCTTTTTTTTTTTTTTTTGTTTTGTTTTGGCCTTTTCTTCTCTGTTTGTGGGTGCTACTGCTTTTCCTTTTCTTCTCCTTTTAAAAGGGAAACTAGTCAAGAGATTTTTTTTTTCTTAATCTAGTACAAAGTGCTGGGAAAAAAAAATCAAGAGGACATTTTATCTGGGGATTTTAGAAACACTGGACCCAAAAGGAAAACTTTCTAGAATGTACAGTGGAAGAGAACTGTAAAACACTTAGGCAGTTACATAGGTATTTTTAAACTGGTGGTGCTGAGGGGAGATTTAATTAGGTAATTATCCTTATAAAGGAATAAGTTAATCTGAGACACTCCCCCATCAAAAACTCATCATACTCCTCTAGTTGAAAATTATTTTTTTTCACAAATTGCACTTAAAAATAATTGGAAATTTTAAAAAAGCAAATCCAATTTGTCAATAAAAAAATCAACTTTTAAAATTCCTCCCTGGTGGTCCTATATTATTAAATATTCTCCTGGATTTTTTTTTTTTTTATCTTACTTTATTGGAAGGAGAAAAACAATTATCTGTAAACGTAATTTTTAATGCATGGTAATAAAAATAAATGGCACAGTTCTGCTGCAGTTCACCTAAATCTTCTTCCCTGGTGGTCTAGTGGTATTAAATAATCGGTACCACATGTATTCATCATTTGCTGACAGCAAAAGAAAAACTTTGACATTTTATTGTCTAAAGAAACAAGAATGATGTTATTTGGGCTTCTGGGGGGAGACTTTGCTTATGGTCTGTGAAGAAACCTTCATTTTCCTTGCTGGTGGAGCTGTGCTTTCTGTTAATTTACATGGCAATTAGTATAAAACCAGAGACAGGCACTGTTTACAAGGTTGATTTGAGTTCCTCTTGTAGGTTGCCCTAAGATTATTTAGTTTTTTTCAGCATTAACTGGAGCAATGAAAATGTGTTACATATTAACTCTGTGTTGAGTGGGAAACTTGCAATTTGATAGCAAGACAAAGGCTACTAAATATGGCATATTTTCTTTGCAATTGTGTTGAAGGTGAGTTGTTAGCAACTCAGGAGACATTTCAACTTTGGTTCCTTCTCCCTACTCCCTTCACTTAGATGAGGCTGATTTTTAAATTATTTATGTAAATAGCAAATTTCAAACTTGAGAATTGATTTCTGTTTCTACTCATGTGTATTAGAATCAATGCCTTGTTTCTAAAAAACAAGAATGACCTATTAAAACTTTAGTAACAAAGGTGAAGTCAGTGCCCTGACTGGTGACATAATAAACACATTGGTTATCTGGAGTATAAAATAGGATGCAATCCTGTGTCAGGTTAGAAAAAGGTAAAATGAAAGGCAAAGTGATTTCATTTTCACAGGTATTTTTTTTAAGCCTTTACAAACACTAAAAATAATTGTAATTTAAGCAAACAAACAAATGCACTACAAATGAACAAATTCCTTCCAGATTGTCTTTTATGTGAAAGTAAATGTGTCTGCATTTTCAGAAGACTTGGGAAACTGACCTTGTAAGCACTAGTTAAAATCACTGTAGAGCAGTAATGCCAGAACAGAATATGCTACCACTGCTAAAGATAAAAGCAATGAAGTCCCCTTTCCCCTAGAAATACATGCCTTACATAAATGACATGATTGTATCTATGTATATAAAAGTAGATACATGATGCTTATGAGCATTTGTGTGTTTAATGGAGTGGTCTTGTCAAGAAAGAGTGAAATTCCTTGAGCCTAGTTTCTTCAGAAGTTCCCCATACTGCCCTCAGAGCTACCTTATTTTGACCACCATAAGCCCTGGAAAAAGCAGAATGTGGAAGTTCAATGTTAACTCAAATGTCCGGAGCTTGCCATGTTCCAGAGAGTCTATAAATAAGTTCTCATAAGATTGTCATAAGATTAACTTCGGTTTCACTGTTTCAAGAAGGTGTGATAACTCAGGGAATTCAAACCAAAGGAGCAAAACAGATTTCATTTTACCATGGGCTCAGCACTTTCTCTCTGCCATTGACTTGGATGTCTGGGGGTGGGCTGCATTCCTTCCAGGGGAGCCCATCTGTGGGGGCTGTAGACTTCCCCCTCAAGAGTTTCTCCTATGCTAGCAGTATAAAACAATTAACTTTAACTCTGATAAAAAGCTTCAGTTTGTTATTGAAAACATGTATGCTGGGGTTGAGGGGCACACTGCTGCCACGCTGTGTGTGGCAGAAGTGAATCTCCACTGAGCTCCAAAGCATTCCTAATTTTATGGCAAGTCTCTCAGTTGGAGTCCTTATTAATAGGTTTTATTTAGGTGGCTTTTCTAGTGATGGACTAGAGAGTGAAAAACTTTTTATAAAAGGTTCGAAAAGTAACATTGAGGTCCTGGAGGGAACAGGTTTTAATTCAGTGGTGTTTTGCTTTTAAATGGTATTTGAAGCTGTGGCTTTTCCTTTAAACTTTTTTTCCTCCCTCAGCTGATGTCCGTAGTGTCCCTTGACTTCTGGGGGAAACTCCCTCACTGTATAGCAATTGCTGATTTATGTTCCGGTGATAAGAATGTGTTTTATTGTGGTCATAATATTTGTTCAGTTTAACTACTATGTACTGTAAAGTATCATAAAAACTTCTCCTCTGATCAAATGTTTTGAGACCAAGGATCATAAGCTGCCCTCGACCCATTCACCCCACTCCCGTGGTCTCTGTGGCCATGCCACTATGAAGATGGGGCAGAGTGTGGTTCTGAGGATAAATTTCTGTGTCCTCCTACCCATAGTTTAAAGTCATTCTCCAATATAGGCCATTTAAGAGTTACCGATGCTTTTTTTTTGTCATCAGTTGGACTCCCTTTCAAGGCTATTATCAATCCCTTTGTAAAAAGCTTTGAAAGACTCCTTTTTCTCATGGCTCACTTTCAACTTCTCATCAATCTTTTGGAAGTTATGAATTCCATTGAGTTTTGCTGTCAACATTTGAATCTGACTTAGGTTCAGGAATATTCCATGATTATAGCTAAAGAAAAGGAAAAAACAAAAAGTCTCTTTTCCCACCTCTTACCTTTTATTACACTTTGATCTGTTATAATTAGGGGCAATGATGTACCTCAACTAAGTAGGCAGGGATATTTCCCCAATGCTAGATCACCATAAAAGTTCTAGGGAAAGAACTTCTTATCTGTCCTTTATACTGTCACTGCCAGAGTGACCTTTCCTGCTTAACATCCTCCAGCAGTTCTCCATAGCCTTCAGAATAAAGTCTACACACCTTCGTGATCTAGTCCCTGCCTTACTCTTTAGGCTTATCTCTAAGGACTGCCTTACCTTGCTCTCCCCATCTGTCCTACCCACTACTGTATCCTTCAGTCATAGGGAATTACTAGTATTCTCTAAAGGATTCACCATATCTTATTCTTCGAGCTCAGCCTTCTCTGAAAAGCCATTCCTGATGCCCAGCGAGTTTCCATAGTGTCCGGTGTTACTACCTGGAGTTGAACTGGTGAGGGAATAGGATATACTGGATTTAGCAATGGAACCACCTCATCAGAATTCTACAAGCTGGTCCTGATCCAATTACATGTTGAAATCAAACGGATAATGATTTTTTCTGCTTTATATCTCCCAATGTTATGAAAAGAATCACATGCCTTACATAGGCTTTTCTGAAGTGAGTGTTCAGGAGCAGCCCAGACACTCAGCTGCAGATCTGTTGCTTAAGGAAATGTTTTAAAATGGCTGGGTGAGAGCATCCCACAGCAGCTACCTGTCTTCAAATACCTTTACAGAAATACCAACCATGTCTTTCTCCCCGCTAGACTGTCAGTCTCTTTATTTATTATGGAAATACACATAATTATTTCTAAAATGAATTAATGATGAGTGGTAGAGAACTACTGCTTCTTCCTGCATGCTCCATCATGGAAGAATGAAAAAGGAGCACAAATTCTGCCATGGTATATGATTACTCTCAGGGGATTGTCTGACCACAGCAATTAAGAATTCACAAAGATGATTAATCTTACATGGCTATGCTAGTAAAATAACTTTGATAGGCTCATTGAACTGGAATTTCCCTAAAGGGCCATATAAGCCATTGCCCTGCTTTTGGGCAGGTGGTTCTAATATAATGTGGAAATGTTAGCTGCATACTATTTCTAATAAATCTTCCTTGGTGCTAATATATAATTGTTTAGTGGCCTACATCTCTTAAATAAGAACTTTGTTGGGCAGTTTTAAAGGCATTAAAGATTTAGGTGAGGTGTGATGAAAATGAATGTCAGACTGGAATAAGTTGCATTTCCTACATTAGAGATTATTTGAGAATGAAGCTGGAAAAACATTATTCCTGTGATCCTGTCTGAGAAGAGGTCCTTTGGTGTGCCATTGAGGTATCTTCCTCAGTTATTTATTGGGGCCTTCTAGGTATGAGGTACCATGCTCGGTGCTGGGACACAGTGGGGTGGACATGGTCCCTACTCTTTTGGAGTTTACAGTCTAATGGTGAAGCTGGACTTGAACAAATAATTAAAAGTGTGCTGAGTATTTCTGGGGGAGTGAACATTCAAGAACTGGGAGAAGGGAAGTTTGCTCAGATGAGGCTGGAGAAGAAGGCAGGGTCCAGATCATGCCAGCTATTATAGGCCATAGGTGGTGGCATTGGACTATGTTAACTTAGCTAAGCTATCCCACGTTTCCCAGCATTCTTTTCCTTATATGGTTCTGGATTGGTGTAGGCCATAAGAGAGATTTTGCAGGAGGTTTGGAAGGTGGAAGTGAAGGAACAGCCTTGTTTTTCATGTTCTGAAGGTTGGTGCAGGATAGCAGGTACCGTGGCAGCTCGTGCATGCTGTCTTAAATCTGCTAGCTCATCTCGCTGGCGTTGGGCATCACCTAGTATTGTGGTTCTGCCAACTCCTGCCACATCTCCTCCTTCAGCTTCTTCAAGTCCAGGGCTGAGACTGTGCAGCTTTATGGTGAAGATTGAGGTTGGGAGTGGTGAGAGACAGATGGAGGTTCTAGTCTGTCCTCACAGTTTCCAGTTGTCCTTGTGGATCCCAGTTCATCCTCATGTGCTCCAGCTTGTCCTTGATGTTGTCTACATCCACTTGGCCTTCCTGACTGCCAGTCTGGTTGATCTATACTAAACCACAATTGTATAATGTCTATCCCCTATAATAAACCTGTTATTCTTTAGCACGGTGGTCCTTGTCTGATCAAACCCTGACTGATACACCATGAAAAGGCTTTGGTGTTTATTCTAAGAGTGAGGTAGCCATTGAAGGATCCTAAGTAGGAGAGTGCTGTGATCAGAATTTTTTTTTCCATTTTGGTTGCAGTGTAGAGAATGGCTTGGAGTGGGATGGTTAAGACAAGAGCAGATAGGAGGAGATCTGTTAACCGATAGCCACATTTCTTTTTTCTTCCTAGTGAGTGTTAGATTACTTCTCCAGCCCCCTCACAGGTTGATGAGGCCATATGACTGAGTCCTGGCCAATGGAATGAAAGTGAAAGTGATGCTTGCTACTTCCAAGTTTGGCAACCTATGCGTCTCTCTCTTCTCATCTGCTGGCCGGAAGCACTGGACCCAGTGGAGGGCTCAGAGCCCTAAAAGATGGTGGAGCCATCTTTTATTGCCTGTCTCTTACTCTATCACTAGAAATGGAGTAAGAGACTGGCAATGGAAGTGAAAAGAGAGAGATTTAGAAAGTTGAATCAGTAGTTCTCGGTGATGAGAGAGAAAAACAAGTTAAAACAAGGTAAGAATGAATCCCAGATTTCTAGTTTGGATAACAGGGCAAATAACTAGTGCCCTTGTTTAAGGTAATGAACACTGGGGGAAAGCATGTTTTGTAAGGAAGGAGCAAGAGTTTGGTTTTGTACAGGGGGAGTTTGGGATGACCTTGAAACCTCCAGGTGGAGATGTTTTAGTTTCCTTCTCTGAATGTCTTCATCTGGGAATTTGATATCAGCTCTGACAGTAGCTTGTAAAGTATTATGATCCATATGACATTTTGCATTGTTTTTTCCCTTCTACTTCTTACAGCCTCTCCAGGATTATGTTACACAGTCTCATCTATCAATTTTTAAATTTTAGTTATATGAGTCAGCCCTGAAAAGCAGGAAGTTGCCATGACTGACCTTGCTCGGTAGTCTTCCTCACCTGTGATCTTACCTGCATCTCTCAGTGGAAGAGAAAAGGTAATGCAAGATTAACATACTCAGAGACTTTTTTTTTTTTGCTTTTTTCATGGACTGTAGTTTCCACAGACATGCCTCTGTGGGAAAGATGATTGTTAGCTTCTATGGTCCATCCAGTCCTACATGTCTTGAAGGTTATAGATGATTAAAATGGACAATAGTGATTTTCCATTTCCTCTGGTTTTAGATGTTGGTTTCTGGAAGTGCTATTAATACCCATGATCAAATAGGCATTTATTTCCATTTTCATGAATTGCATACCAAGTTTGGATATAATCCAGTAACTCAGACATGAGCGATAGAATATCCCATTACTAATCCCTAGATCCATAATCTTTATTTCCTTTGCTTGCTTGCTCTTCCCTCCTCTGCATGATGATTCAGATTGGTCTAAGTGTGTTCATTCATTCACTCATTCATTCAACCAATAGTTTGTTCCTATTACATGCCTGGCAATGAACAGATTATCGGGGATGCATAACCCCAGCTGGAGTTCCTACATTACAGGAGCTTATATTTTAGTGAAATTATAGATGGGTTATTAAGCAGTTTTAATTCTGAGCAATAAGTGCTCTGAGAAATACAAAAAGGAAACCTAAGACAATCTTTAGGAATCAGGAAGGCTCTCAGAGGACTGACAGAGTAGAAGAGAGCCTGATGAAGAGATGGGGAGGGGAGGGGAGGGGAGGGGAAGAAACACTTTTGCTAAGGAAAAGCATGTGTAAAGGGGGCAATTTTCTGCTCTTACCTCCGAATGATCTTTGCATGGCACTGTCCATTGCACACAAGAGAGAGAGTTCTGCAGAAGCACTCTGAACATTGCTCACATAGGACTCCATTCCAAGGAAATAGGAAAATAGGGCGAGTCTTTGGCTTGTTCCTCCTTTGAGGCTTGCTTGAAATGTGGTTCCTCCATTATTTTGAATGCACATTTGTGCGTGTGTATGTGTACCCATCTCCTTACTTCTTTTAAAATATTTTAGACCTTATGTCCTCAGAGCACAGAAAAAGGCTCTGATGAATTAGATGGGATAAGATGCTGGTGCTAGATTCAAATGCACATTGTTTTCATTTTTCTCCAAGTGTCTCAATATGACAAAATGAAGACATTCATTAAAAGCACAAAAGGAAATGGATCTACAAGTTTATGCACAAATACACAGAGGCAAATGTGCTTGAATATGATAATTTTAAAAAGCCCCTGAGGTATAACTGCAGCTGTGATTGGCAAGAACGCAATGGAGAATTTTGTGTCAGTGTAGGAAAAAGCTGAAGTAACTTGGAATAGACAATATACTAAACTTCCCTGGAATTTCTCTTCTAAAAAAAAATCAGAAATAGTGGTTTCTCTAAAACTGTGGCTCATGCATTTTAGAGTACATAAGCATCATTGAGGGGGATCATGCAATTTAGAGTATGTAAGAATCATTGAGGAAGCTTGTAACATATGTTTTAAAAAGGAAATCGAGTGCTGCACATCCCTAGCTTCTTACTGAGCTCGGCTGTGGTGGTGGGACTGGGATTGTGCATTTTCAAGGAACTCTCAGGTAAGTCTGGTGCAGAAGTCCATAGAGCACAATTTTAAGAAACAGTGTACTGAAAACTCAGCTTAGAATGAGAGTTTTAATTTTTTTTCTACAGTTACATGGAATTGTTTACCATCATTTTTGGCTCTTCCTGAAGACATTTCCACAGGATGACATGGGGAGAGTACATTTGCAAATCACGTTCAGGGTGCTGAGAGAGAATGAAATTGAAGTGTCAGCAGTTTGCAAGAGGAAAAGGGTTTTTTTTCCCCCAAGGTCTGTTATTACCTTATTCAATTTGTACTTTATTTTGAAGCACATATATAGAAATAAATAAATTACTAATTCAAGCTTGTCTTCAATTCTGTGCTTGGCCTGCAAACCTCTAACATCTCTCCTAGTTCCCCAGGCAGATGGTGGAAGGCTTGCTGATAGGCTGGGGGTGGCATATTCATTATTCAATATGAGTTGCAAGAAATTTGATAGTTCATGTAAGCATGTGGCAGAGCTGGGGTGGGGAGTGTCATTCCGGGGTTTGTAGTTTTGACTACTACTATTTTCATGTTTAGCTGATGACTTAATATTAGATGTGCTCACATGTTTCAAGGATAAGGATAATTACATTCTGAATCCTGGTTACTACAGGTGTTTGTGACTTGTCTTATTTCTCTTGCAGGAGAGCACCTCTTGAGCCAGGCCATATGCTCAGCATCAATGGGGAACTTCTTGTGTTTTGTCTGGAGTCCTGGGAATAATGAGATACTGAAGGGCAGAGTCCAAGGAATGCTGCCATCCTTGGTGGAGGTGGGAAATGCGCTTGGCCCCAGCTCCTGAGGCTCTGAAAACTTTCTAGGTGGTATTTGCATCATCTGTCAACACCTCCATTCCATTGGTGGGCACCCACACAGTTTGAAAGAGTCCTGGATATTCTGCTCCATTGCCAGAAAAATTCCCCTCCCCCATCTTCCTTCTTCCTGCGTCTTGTCCTCTGGTAGGTTACGAACAAGCTCTAGAATTTTAGAATTGAAAGGTCCTTAGAGTTCATTTGTTCTAATGTCCCCATTTACCCACTTGGAAACTTGATATTGGAGCTGTTATGCGATTTGTCTAGGGTCACACAGCTAGTCAGATGCGGTCCTAGTACTAGACGCCGGATTCTTCAATTGAGGGGCTCTTCCTACTAAAATAGCAAATACCTAGAATAGTCCTGGAACATAAGGAGAACTCAATTTACATGTGCTTCGGTTCAACTTTGTGTGTGTGTGTGTAAACTACAATATTCTACACAAATGTATGGTCCAGGACATATTTTTTTATAATAAACTTTTCTGTCTGAGAAAAGGGTCTGAGAAATAAATGGCTTTTTGGCTGAGGGAACACTTCTGCTGCTTTAGAGTTCTCCAGGCTGAGCCCTCTTCCCTTCCAACACTCCCACCCTGTCCTCTCCTCCATCCTCTCACTTCCATGGTATTATGGGGAGGGATGGCTCAGGTCCTCTGTGCCTGGTTTGTCAACTGAGTCTTATCAGTGGTCACTTTGGGATAAGAACAGTCTGTAGGTTTGGAATAAACAACAAAATGGTACTGAGTTCTCAGGCAAAAAAATGTGGGCTGCTCTCACCTGGCCAATCTAAATCATTTCCTTAAGCGACAGATCTGCAGCCAGTTGGGCTGCTCTTCTGGCTCATGTTGCTTGCAGCAAACTAAAGTGCTGAGCTAATTGTCAACAAGGACAAGGACACTGAGGGTACAAACAGAGTGCACCTAAGGAGTACAGGGGACAATGGTGGGTTAGCTGAGCTGCTGGGCAGATTAGCACAACACCCTAATAGGATAAAAGTGAAGTCAGGAATATGAAGACTTAAAAATCTACCTTCCTCCTAACAATGTTAAAAAGCTTCTGAACTCCCAGTGGTGTTTGATTTAGCACTCAGATTTTACATTGTCTTAGTTTCCTGGCTGCTATGACCAATACCACACAATGGGTTGCCTTAAGCAACAAGTTACGGAGGCTAGAAGTCAAAATCAAAATGTTGGCTAGGCCATGCTGTATCCCAGAGATGGAGATGGTAGTCCCCTCACAAAGTGATATCCTTGGTCTCCTCCTGTAGCTTTCTCTGACTCTGGCTTCTCTTTATAAGGCCTCTAGGAATACTTATTAAGACACACCTTGGTTCAATTTGGCCACACCTTAACTAATAATATATTTAAAAGGTCTTATTTACAAATGGGTTCATACTCGCAGTGGTTTTCACAGTGTGGTCTGAGGAACTCTGGGGAGTTTCTGAGACCCTTTCAGGGAAGTCTGTAAGATCAGAAATATTTTCATTATAATACTAAGACATTATATGTCTGTTCTCGCTCTCATTCTTTCACAGTTCATAGTGGAGTTTTTTAGTCTACGTGACACGTCATATGCAACAGATTGAATGTAGGCACAGGAATGAGAATCTGGCTCTCTTCTGTTAAGCCAGAAATTAAAGGAATTTGCAGAGATGCAAAACAATGCCACTGTTTTCCCTACATTAAAAAAAAAATGTAATAAATGTTTATAAAATGTTAATGTGCAATGAGCTTATTGTTATTTTTAAATGAATTAAACATTTTCCACATTTCTCGGTTTTAATTGCTGATCGGTAAATATTAGTATTTATAACTCACATAAACAGTATGCTGGGGTCCTCAATAATTTTAAAAAGTGTAAAGGAGTTCTGAGACCAAACATTTAAGGATCGCTGCTCTAAAGCAATGGGACAATATATATGTTCTTCTCTCTTTCTCTTTCAAATAAATGCTATAACATACATGAAGTGAGGGTTTTCCTGTCAAAATAGTCACTTTGAAATCCTGTATTCCTAGTCTAGTGACATGCTCAGTCCCCTCTTAAAGCTCCCTGTTTGGAACTGTCCCCATATATATAGTTGCATTTTCAAGCAGAGTGTTTATTTGTATACTGAACTCAAATCTTATGAGTAGTTAGATACTTTTCTGACTGAGAAGTGAATTTATCTTGTTTTCGGTGGTCTATGATGATCCTCTGAATCAGATATGCACAATCAGATATATTTCTCTGCTGATGTCTCTTTGATCTAACACAGGACAGGAAGACTGTTTTTGCCTTTTTTAAAAGGAGGGAGGATGCATTGCATTGTCTGTGTTCACGAGAGCCTGCCTGGTGATTATATTTTAGAACAATTTGTACATTTTCTGGGAGGGAAAAATGGTAAAAGAGATTTTTTAAATCTCTTAAAAAAGAAATCTCAGCATTTCTTGTCAGAATCACCTTTTGCAGGGCTAGGTAGCAATGTTTGCAGGTGAATTACCTTGGGCAGTGTAGCATCGTTTGCAGGTGAATTGCCCAGGGCAGCTGGGGTGGGGTCTATTACGGGACTGGTGGGTTAAATGCACTCATTACTCTGAACGTCAGAGGATTACCCTTTGCTGTCTTCTTGGGGGAGGGGCAGGTATTGATCCAGTTCTGCTGTGAGGCTCTTTGTTTATCAAGGATTTTAATCAGAAAACATTCTGAGGATGCAGAGGCTGGTGAATTACTAGGGACAGAGGCATTTTCAGAGACATCAGGTATGGGCAGGCCTTTGAGTTTGCAGTATAGGCAGCCAGGCCTACATCCCTGTATTGTCTAATGTTAGGGTCTTTTTTTTTTTTTTTTTTTTTTAAAGGGAAACTACATAGCCAGATAGATTATAAACTGCCTCCCCCATCTATTTACCCACTTATCTTTATTTATCCACTTCTCTAGTTGTAGTCTCTGGCACAGGTGATTTACTTAGAGGAACAGGTAGAGTCTGTGTTTAATGAACGACACTGAAAACAAAGAAGAGGAACAACTCAACACTTCTTCTAATGCTTTGCTTTAAAACATTATATAAATACATATATATTTGCATCAGCATAAATTTATTGTAAACTCTCTAATATCATACACTAGTGGGCTTGGCAATTCACACAGAAGTATTCTGGGATGGGGAAGCCAGGAGGTAGGGAGGGAAAGAAAGTGCAGTATGTGAATACAGCTTGCTGAGGGGCAGACTTCATGCCATAGTCTCCTGGTGGCCTGTTCTTGGTTAGTTCCGCTGCCTTGGGCAGGTAGGAGCTGTGCCAGGCCAAGAACCTACAGTTCTCCATTGGTCAGCCCACCCCAGGTTTCTTCCTTCTGCTTCCTCATTTGGAATCCTGTGGGGTAAGGGAGGTGTGGGGAGGTAAGAAGCTCTGTAGCTTCTAGGCTTGTGTCCTCTCCCAGCTGAGCATGGGGTCCCCAGACTAGTCCTTGGCAGGGGAAGGCCTCCAAGGACTGGGCATGTAACAGGAGGTGCTGAACAGTGTGGCCTATGGCCTGCAGCTGAAGAGGGCCCAGCATAGGGCTTCCTTCATGGCATACTTGGCTCTGGAGCAGTGAAGCTCATAGGAGAGGGAGTATGTGCCATAGAGAGTCACCTTTACGTTCAGGCAGCCAAGGAAGTCCTGCAGGTTCAACTTGTGCAGATCTAAGTTTATGCAGACCACACTGCTCTTCTTGACTGGCTTGTGGGAGAGGGAGAGTTGGTTCCTATTCCCCTGTTCTGATGGGGGCTGCCATTTTTGCCCCTTCTGGAGTACTGTGAACACTCTATCTGCTGACAGAGCCTGGAAATACTTTTCTGTCTCTACATTTGTGCCATCTTCCTCCAGTGCCAGGGAGAAGGGCTTGTCTGCCAGGATCAGGGCATCTCAGACCTTGACCGGGAGGTCTATAAGAGTGCATGCCAGGATGCCCCTCCACATGCTGTGGTCCGCGTTGCAGGGCTGGGCTCTGGGGGCCTGAAAACATTGTATAGGTTATCATCATGTTTTATGTGAGATAATATGAGAACATTAATGTTTCTAATAATAAGAACAGATACCATTAGAAGATAACTTACTATGAGTCAGGAACTGTTCTGAATGAACTTTACACATAATATCTATAATGGTTGCATTAGTACTCTACAGAATGTGTTCTCTGCATTGCATGGTTAAGGACACTGAAGCTCAGGTTAAGTGACTTGTCTAAGACCAAAGCCTCATGATGGATTTGAGATTCCAACAGAATCTCTTTGGCTTCAAAGCACAAACTCTTTTTTGTGCTTCCACCTCATTGCCCCCTAAAATAAAAGAGTCAGTTGAGATGGGAGCTTTTCTCTCTTTTTTAAAAAGCAAAAGTGTTTAAGCATTGCTCTTAAAAATATATCCTGATGAATTTGTTCTGATATGTTATGTCTCCCCTCAAAACAATGCCAGAGTTCATTACTGGATCGGTGATCATTGATTAAAGAATGCAGAGACTAGATACTTACTTGGGGAAAGGTCCAGATTGGGCTGCAGAGGCAAAACAGTAGCTTAAGACTCATTTATAAGTCATTTGCATTGTATTAGTTTTCTGTTGTTGTGGTAACAAATTACCACAAATTTAGTGGCTTAAAACAATACAAACTTATTGTTTTATGATTTTGTGTAGGTCTGAAGTCTGACACTGGTCTCACTGGGTTAAAATCAAGGTGTTAGCGGGGCTACATTTCTTGAGGTGCAAAGGGAGAGTCACTTTCCTTGCCTTTTCCAGCTCCTACAGCCCACCCGTTCCTTGGGTTGTGGCCCATTTCTCCATCTTCAGAGTCACCAACACCGTGTGTCTCTGACCCTTTGAAGTCACATTTCCCTTTCACCTAACTACAACTAGGAAAGGTCCTCTGCTTTTAAGCACTCATGTGATTAGATTGGTCCCACCTGAATAATCCATGATAATCTCCCCATCTCAAGGTCCTTAACCTTAATCACACATCTGCAAAGTGTCTTTTTTTTTTTTTTTCATGTAAAGTAATATTGTCACAGGTTCTGGGTTTAGGACATGGACATCTCTGGAGGGCCCTTATTCTGCCTATCACATGCATGAAACTTGGCTAATCTTGTTGCTGCACCCATGAGTCGGAGGTAACAACCTGCTTTCAGGGATACTCAGTGTCAAAATTAACCACGTTTAATACTGAATCAGTGACTTTATTCAAGAAGCATTCATTAAGTCTACTGAGCACTCAGTATTCCTTGAGATCAATGGGGTTTTTTTTTTGTTTCTTTGTTTGTTTTTTTAAACTTAGAACTTTGGAATACCTCTGAAGGAAATTGAGCCAGCAGTGCTTTGGGAATGCTTCCCAAATAGACCAGAGCAGTTCTGATTTTATGAACTTTATATATTGAAATTCTGAGAAAAGGTTCTGCTACTAAAAGCAGTTAAGCTTTTGAAAATGCAATGTTGCATTACAAGGATCCTTTCTTCATTCCTTCACCTCCACTCTTGCCCTTAACTGGGAGCCTAAAAGGTGAATTTCACTATAAGGGGGGTAATTAGAAGGACTTTGAATGTCACACTGCAGTGGACCAGGCGCTGATCACATTGGTGAGTAGACAGGCAAACCTTCTCTCCTGGAGGAAGATAGCATTGCAGTCTGAAAACAATGAAATTACTGTCCAAACAGTAACATAAGAGGGTGCTCTGCAGCAGAACATAACTCCCCAAGGGCTTACAATTGTACATTTATGTATCTAGATAAATATACACACCACCCACTCACACACACATGCTCTACTGATGATAGATCTGTACAGTCATACTTTGGCTCTTGTTGCTGCAGAGGTTGTATATCTTAGTAGTTGGGATGGTGGCCTCTGGGTTTGAATTCTGGTTCCACAGCTAACTTCCTGCAAGATTTTGGGAACATGATTCATCCTCACTAAGCCTTAGTTTTTTCATCCATAAAATGGAGGTAATATTAGTATCTACCTTTTAGGGTTTTTGTGTGGATAAAATGAGAAAATGCATACAAACCCAGGAGCTAGAAAATAGTAGAAATAACTATTAGCCATACAGAAAACTACCTTTTATCTTAAATTCTCACCTTTCGGTGAGGGGAGCGTCTCATCCTACCCCCCCCACCCCCAAATAAGATCCCTGAGTTAGGATTAGGCAGGATGGTGTTTAATAGCCTTCATGTCTTCCTAACCAATAATCTCTTTTACCTTAACAACAGGCTTACTTAATCTCCATCCTCCACCTTCCCCAACTTTGTACCACCCCAGATTTCAGCTCCATTCCTGACTTGAGGAAGGTGTTTATAAGGAGTCCAAGGAAATGGGCTCATTGATTTGGTCAGTTTTTTTTTTTTTTTAACAAATCTATTTTATTGATGCATATTAATAAAGCATAAATCCCTCCAAAATGTACAATCAGTGGTATTTGGTATAATCACGTAGTTGTGCATTCATTACTTCAATCATTAGAACATTTTCATTATTCCAATAATAATAAACAAAAAACAGAACTTCCGGGAAGATGGCGGACTAGTAAGACACGGGAATCTCTTCTCCAGAAAAATAGCTAGAGGACAAGCTGAAAACAGCCATGAAAAAGATCTTCTAGGGTTTAGGTCACCAGGTGAAGGCTGCACACCACCCAGAAGAGAGAGGGACAGAAGAGGGAAATCGCGACTACAGAACTGTGAGTTGCAAGTAGCAGCTTCTGCTGCTGCCGGCACCCTCCCCCACACTCTTCAGAATTCTTGGGCCCCTGGGCCTGCAACCACAGACAAAGGGGGCTTCAGGGATCTGCCACTCCCGGAAAGAGGAGAGAGAGGGACACAGCCTTAGGCTGACTCAGGTTCGGACCTGAAATTTGGGCTGCAGAGCCCCACGGCTCCCGGAAAGGACTGGAGAAATCCGATCCTCGCAACCTCCCTCTCTTCTAGCCTGGACTAATTGTTGAGGACACCATGGGAGAGGGGAGAGAGAGCCTGGGGCTGACCCTGCTTTGGACTCCCAGGTTTGGTCTGCCCTGTCCCGAGAGCCCTTCCAGGCTGGGTGGGGCTGCGCCATTGTTTGCCTTGGAGTCTGCAAGGGGCTAAAGATATACAAACCTCCCAATCTCATCCTCTACTACAGGGACTGATTGTTGAGGATTCAGAAGGGAGTGGAAATATTTCCTAGCTGGGAAAAGGGGGGCGCTACGAGAGAAGTCTGGAGAACTGTCTCAGAAAGTTTGAATCACAGGGCTCCTAGCCCCCAGATAGGAAGCTCTATCACCTTGGTCTGGTATGTGTCACAACAAATACGCTTCGACCAGGCATTGAATTGAGAGCAGCCAACAAGCACCATCTCCTGGCAGACCAAGGAAGTACACTTAAGAAAATTAATAAGTAAGAGAGTCTTTTCCTGGCCTCTATAGCCTACCTGCCCAAGGCCCTAGGAAACGACTCTACAACCAATTACTGGGTCCAGTGCCCAGTTTTGAGCAACCAGCAGAACAATCCTAACAATCAAGGTTGAGCCAAAAATCAAAGAGCGGTGGTAACTCACAGCCTCCTGCCACTAAAACCCCATAAAAGAGAAAGAGATAGAGCATCTAAGTAAAATACAAACTAACCAGATGCCTAAGCACCAACAAAAAATTACGGGCCATACTAAGAAAATAGAAGACATGACCCAAGAAAAGGAATACAGCAAAGTCCCAGAAGAGATGCAGAATTTGAGAGAACTAATCAGTGAGATGAGCACACATTTTCAAAATCAAATTAATGAGATGAAAGAGAATATAGTTAAAGAGATCAATGACATCAAGAAGTCATTGCGTGAACGTAAAGAAGAATTTGAAATCATGAACAGAAAAGTAACGGAGTTCATGGGAATGAAAGATACAATAGGTGAAGTAAAAAATACATTTGAAGCATACAACAGCAGACTCGAAATGATAGAAGAAAGAATAAGTGATACTGAAGACAGAGCAGGTAAAATTGAGAGAAAAGAACAGAGAGAGAAAAGAATGGAAAAAATTGAGCAGGGGCTCAGAGAGTTGAATGACAACACAAAACTCAAGAACATACGTGTCATGGGATTCCAGAAGGAGAAGAGAAAGGAAAAGGGGCAGAAAGAGTATTTGAGGAAATAATAGCTGAAAATTTCCCAACTCTCACGAAAGAAATGAACTTTCATGTCCAAGAAGCACACCGTACCCCAATAAGAATAAATCCAAATAGACCTACGCCAAGACACATATTATTCAGAATGTCAAATGTAAAAGATAAAGAGAAAATGCTCAGAGCAGCAAGAGAGAAGCAAACGATCACGTACAAAGGACGTCCAGTAAGACTTTGTGCAGATTTCTCTTCAGAAACCATGGAGGCGAGAAGACAGTGTTATGATACAATTAGGAAACTGAAAGAGAAAAACTGCCAGCCGAGAATTCTTTACCCAGCAAAACTGTCCTTCAAATATGAAGATGAATATAAAGTATTCACAAACAAACAGAAACTAAGAGAGTTTGCAAAAAAGAATCCACCTTTGCAGGAAATACTAAGGGAAGCCTTAGAACCTGAAAGAAAAAGACAGGAGAGAGAGGCTTGGAGGAGAGTATAGAAGAAAGAAAAGCAGAAAGGATAACCAAAAGAGTAAAAAGAAAGACAAAAATAAGATGACATATGAAAACCAAAGAATACAATGGAGGAAATAAATAGTGCATTTTCAGTAATATCATTGAATGTGAATGGATTAAATTCCCCAATCAAAAGATACAGGCTGACAGAATGGATAAAAAAACATGAGCCATCCATATGCTGCTTACAAGAAACTCACCTCAGACACAAGGATACAAGCCAGCTGAAAGTAAAAGGTTGGAAAAAGATACTCCATGCGAATAGTAAACAGAAAAGAGCAGGGGTAGCTATACTAATACCAGACAAAACAGACTTCAAATGCAAAAAAGTGATAAGAGATGCGGAAGGCCATTATATATTAATAAAAGGGACGATCCTCCAGGAAGATATAACAGTCATAAATATCTACGCACCTAACCAGAGTGCCCCAAAATATATGAGACAAACTCTGGCAAAACTTAAAGGAGAAATAGACATTTCTACAATAATCGTCGGGGACTTCAACACCCCTCTCACATCATTAGATAGAACAAATAGACAGAGATCAACAAGGAAACAGAGAACTTGAACAATATGATAAACAAGTTAGACCTAACAGACATATACAGAACACTGCATCCAAACTCAGCGGATTATACATTCTTCTCAAGTGCCCATGGATCTTTCTCCAGGATAGACCACATGTTAGGTCACAATACAGCTCTCAATAAATATAAAAAGATTGAAATTATACAAAGCACCTTCTCAGATCATAATGGAATGAAACTAGAAATCAATAACAGACAGGAAAAAAGGAAATTTGCAAATGTGTGGAGACTGAACAACACACTCCTAAATATTCAGTGGGTCAAAGAAGAAATTGCAAGTAAAATCAGTAAATATATTGAGACAAATGAAAATGAGAACACAACATATCAAAACTTATGGGATACAGCAAAGGCAGTCTTGAGAGGGAAATTTATAGCCCTAAATGCCTATATTAAGAAACAAGAAAGAGCTAAACTCAAAGATTTAACTGAACAACTTGAGAAACTAGAGAAAGAACAGCAAACCAATCCCAAAGCAAAAAGAAGGAAAGAAATAATAAGGATTAGAGCGGAAATAAATGAAAATGAGAACAAAAAAGCAATAGAGAAAATCAACAAAACCAAAGCTGGTTCTTTGAGAAGATCAATAAAATTGACAAACCCCTCGCTAGACTAACAAAGAAAAAAAGAGAGAAGATGCAAATAAATACAATCAGAAATGAAAGGGGGGAAATTACAAGTGACCTCACAAAAATAAAAAGAATCATCAGAGGATATTATTAAAAACTATATGCCAACAAACTAGGCAACCTGGATGAAATGGACAAATTTCTAGAAACTCATAACCAACCTACACTGACACAACAAGAAATACAAGAACTTAACAAAGCAATCACAATTAAGGGGATTGAATCCGTCATCAAAAATCTCCCAGCAAAGAAAAGTCCAGGACCAGATGGCTTCACAGGTGAGTTCTACCAAGCATTTCTAAAAGAATTAACACCAATCCTGTTTAAACTCTTCCAAAAAATTGAAGAGGAGGGAAAATTACCCAACACATTTTATGAAGCCAACATCACCCTAATACCAAAGCCAGATAAAGATTCCACAAGTAAAGAAAATTACAGCCCAATCTCTCTCATGAACATAGATGCAAAAATTCTCAACAAAATACTTGCAAATCAAATCCAACAGCATATCAAAAGACTTATACATCATGACCAAGTGGGATTTATTCCTGGTATGCAAGGCTGGTTCAACATAAGAAAGCCAATCAATGTAATACACCACGTTAACAAGTTGAAGGAAAAATACCACATGATCATCTCAATAGATGCAGAAAAGGCATTCGACAAAATCCAACATCCTTTTTTGATAAAAATACTTCAAAAGATAGGAATAAAAGGAAAATTCCTCAATATGATAAAAGTCATATATGAAAAACCCACAGCCAACATCATACTCAATGGGGAAAGGTTGAAAGCTTTCCCCCTAAGATCAGGAACAAGACAAGGATGCCCACTGTCACCATTGTTATTCAACATTGTACTAGAAGTTCTAGCGAGGGCAATTAGACAAGACAAAAAAATTAAAGGTGTCCAAATAGGAAAAGAGGAAGTAAAACTCTCACTGTTTGCGGATGACATGATCCTGTATTTAGAAAATCCTGAAGTATCCATGACAAAGCTACTTGAACTAATAAATGAGTTCAGCAAAGTGGCAGGATGTAAGATCAACACGCAAAAATCAGTAATGTTTTTGTACACTAGTACTGAACAATCTGAGGAGGAAATCAGGAGGAAAATTCCATTTTCAATAGCAACAAAAAGACTCAAATACCTAGGAGTTAATTTAACCAAGGAAGTACAGGACCTATATGCAGAAAACTACAAAACAATGCTAAAAGAAATTTAAAAAGACCTAAACAAATGGAAAGACATTCTGTGTTCATGGATTGGAAGAATAAATATCGTGAAGATGTCAGTCTTGCCCAAATTAATTTATAGATTCAATGCAATACCAATCAAAATCCCAACAGCTTACTTTACAGAATTAGAGAAGGCAATTACCAAATTCATCTGGAAGGGTAAGTGCACCCGAATAGCCAAAAGTATTCTAAAAAAGAAGAGCAATGTGGGAGGAATTTCACTGCCTGACCTTGAAACATATTACAAAGCTACAGTGGTTAAAACAGCATGGTACTGGCATAAAGATAGACATATCAATCAGTGAAATAGAATTGAGAATCCAGAAATAAACCCTCACCTATACAGTCAACTGGTTTTTGACAAACCTACCAAGCCCATGCTGATGGGAAAAAACAGTTTCTTCAACAAATGGGTTGGGAGAACTGGATATCTATAAACAAAAGAATGAAAGGGGACCCCTATCTCACCCCCTATACAAGAATCAACTCAAAATGGATCAAAGATCTAAATATAAAAGCCAGGACCATAAAACTACTAGAAGAAGTAGGGAAACATCTTCAAGACCTTGTAGTAGTTGGTGGTTTCTTGGACTTCACACCCAAAGCATGTGCAACAAAAGAAAATTTAGATAAATGGGACCTCCTCAAAATTAAACACTTTTGCACCTCACAGGACTATGTCAGAAGGGTGAAAAGGCAGCCAACTCAATGGGAAAAAATATTTGGAAATCACATATCTGATAAGGGTTTAATATCCAGGATATATAAAGAGATGTTACAGCTCAACAATAAAAAGACAAATGACCCAATTAAAAAATGGGCCAAAGACTTGAATAGACATTTCTCTGAAGAAGAAATACAAATGGCAAAAAAAACACATGAAGAAATGCTCAACATCACTCATGATTAGGGAAATGCAAATCAAAACTACAATGAGATACCATTTCACACCTACCAGAATGGCCACTATTAAAAAGACAGAGAATTACAAGTGTTGGAGAGGATTTGGAGAGATAGGAACACTTCTTCACTGTTGGTGGGAATGCAGGATGGTACAACCACTATGGAGGACTGTTTGGCAGTTCCTAAAGAAGTTGAATATAGACTTGCCACGTGACCCTGCAATACCACTACTGGGTATATACCCAGAAGAACTGAGAGCAGTGACACGAACAGACATCTGCACACCAATGTTCATAGCCACATTATTCATCATTGCCAAAAGTTGGAAACAACCCAGGTGTCCATCAACAGATGAATGGATAAACAAACTGTGGTCTATTCACACGATGGAATATTATGCAGCTGTAAGAAGAAATGAAGTCATAAAGCATATGGCAACATGGATGAATCTGGAGGACATTATGTTGAGTGAAGCAAGCCAGACACAAAAGGACAAATACTGTATGAATGCATTACTATGAACCAAATATATTGTGTAATATATTGTTTGATTCACACACACACACAAAAAACAAAAAAACAAACAAAAAACAAAACAACAAAAAAATTTACAGGTATCCATTACATTTAATTGAGAAATGTATATATTTATTCATCTGTGTTTACTTTTTAGTTTTTTATTGCTTATGTTTTCAATTATTAAATGTACAAAATAAAGTTAAAAAAAAATAAAAGTTCATCACCTCTCAATCTCTGTATGCTTTCCCTGCTGTACATAACTGCTATTCTGTTTCCATCTCTCTAGTTTATTTGTGCTTATATTTTGTAAAAACAATCTTATATATGTAATATTACCCATATTTGTATTTCACATGAGGTTTCACTGTTACAGTCTCAGGTTACATTTTTTAGCTTTCCTTCTAATATACATAACCGTAGACTCTCCCTTTCAACCACTGTCATACCCATATAATAGCTGTGCTAGTCACAAACATCATGATGTGCTCTCATCATTTCTATTCATTTCCAAAGATTTACAAAGATTTTTACTAATTCTGCACAGATTAACCCTCAGCTGTCCATTCTCTACACTCATTCTATTTTCTGGTTACCTATATTCTAATTATTAACTCCATGAGTTTATACTATATATTTAGTTCATAAAAGCATAATCATACAATATTTGTATTTTTGTGGCTTGCTTCACTCAACATAATGTCCTCCAGATTCATCCATGTTGTCATATGCTTTACAACTTCATTTCTTCTTACAGCTGCATAATATTCCATTGTGTGTGTACACCACAATTTGTTTATCCATTCACTAGTTGATGGATACCTGGGTTGTTTTCATCTTTTGGCAATGATGAATAATGCTGTTATGAGCATCAATGTGCACATGTCTGTTCATGTCACAGCTTTCAGCTCTTCTTGTTATATACCTAATGGTGGTATTGCTTCACATGGCAGATCTATATTCAACTTCCTTAGGAACTGCCAAACCGTCCTCCATAGTGGCTGTACCATTCTACATTCCCACCAACAGCGAATAAGTGTTCCTATCTCTCCACATCCTCTCCAACACTTGCAGTTTCCTGACTTTTTATAGTGGCCATTCTAATAGGTGTGGAATGATATCTTGTAGTTTTGATTTGCATTTCCCTAATTGCTAGTGATGTTGAATATTTTTTCATGTTTTTTTTTTTTTTTGCCTGGTTTGGTCAGTTTTTGCATTTAGTGTCTCATTCTGAGCCCAAGAGTCCAGCTCCTTTATGGCTGAACCCTGCCTTGTGTGCCTCTTTCTCAGTGACACTTGAAGACTTTTTCCAGTATTTCATTTCCTATAGGGAATTCCTTTCTCTGAACTTAAGTTTTTCCCATGATTGAGTCATCAGAAACCTGCCCCATGCCAACCGTCTGCACTCCTGGACCACCACTGAATGCCTCTTATTAGTCCTTAAGATGATTGCCTGCCCTGCCACAAACTGGAACCACCCTTGTTTGGTACTCATACTAACAGTTCCTTGCGCCATCTGATCTGGTTTGGGCAAACCTCTACTTTGCCTTTAAGGTTGTCATCCCTCTTAGCCCAACACCATTTTTTGACTCCCAGACCTTGCTGTTTCTTGCATATCTATTTGCTGGACATTCATTTTGATCCTTCCCCAGTCTGACCTATCACACTGTGGTTAGAGGGATGGATCTGTTACTAGAACCTGAGCTACTGGTCACAGACCCCACCCTTATAAAAAGGCATACCCTGATATATTTTATATATCAAAATTACAAAGATATAAATGTTGATATAAAGAGTCACTTGGAAAGCAGACGTGGCTCAAGCGATTGAGCTCCCACCTACCACATGGGAGGTCCTGGGTTTGGTGCCCAGTGCCTCCTAAAGAAGACAAGCAAAACAGCGAATTGGCCTGATAGGCTGGCGCAGTAAGCTGACACAACAAGATGATGCAACAAGAGAAAACATGAGAGATACAACAAAGCAGGGAGTGGAGATAGATCAAGTGATTAGGTGCCTCCCTCCCACATGGGAGGTTCCTGGTTCGGTCCCTGGTTCTTCCTAAAAAGAAGACCAGCACACAACAAACAGACACAGCAAATGCAAACAATGAGGGGGTGGGGAGAAATAAATCTTAAAAAAAAAAAAAGTAAATTATTCAGGGCTCTGTAGGAAAAAGGTGGCATATTCAAGATGGAGTCAATGAGGAGAGTTTAATAAATGAACTATTTAAAAATGGCTGGGTGGTATTTGGGAAAAACAACAAGTCATAGGGCAGAACTGACAGGCTAATATCAGCAGAAACTTGTAACCATCACCCAGCAGGATGGAGCAACGGGAAAAGTGATTACTGGAATCTAGAGAGAAACAGAGAGTGTGTGCTCTGTGGATAGGGCCACTTGATAAGAATTGAGGCCCTCAGCTGAGGTAGCAGCTAGCCCCAAGTGACCTTGCTAGAAGGCAGTCAATAAACACTTTGCTGAATTCATTTATTAGCTGCAGTAGCTTTGTTGTGGATTTTTCAGGATTTTATAAATATAGGATTATGTCATCTGCAAATTTGGAAACTTTTACGTTACAGTTTGTATGCTTTCATTTCTTTTTCTTGCCTAATTGCTCTGGCTAGAACTTCCAGTACAATGTTGGTCAACAATGGTGATGGGACATCTTTGTCTTGTTCCTAATCTTAGAAAAATATTTTCAGTCTTTCACCATTGAGTTTGATATTATCTGTTGGTTTTTCATATATGCTCTTTATCATGTAGAGGAAGTTTCCTTCTGTTTCTAGTTTTCTAATTTTTAAAAATGTTATCATGAAGTTTGCTGGATTTTGTCAAATGCTTTTTCTGCATCAATTGAGATGATCATGTGCTTTTTTTCTTCATTCTGTTAATGTGGTGTATTACATTAATTTTCTTATGTTGAACCACTGTTGTATACCTGGGATAAATCCCACTTGATCATGGTGTGTTATTATTTTAATATATTGTTGGATTTGGCTTGCTAGTATTTTGTTGAGGTTTTTGCATCGATAATCATAAGGGATATCGGTCTGTAATTTTCCTTTTTTTTGTGATATCTTTATCTGACTTTGGTATTAGGGTTATGTTGGCCTCATGGAATTTTTTTTCAAGAGTTTGAGCAGGATTAGTGTTAATTGTTCTTAGAATGTTTGGTAAGATTCACCAGTGAAGCTACCTGGTCCTGGGCGTTTCTTTGTTAGAAGATTTTTGATTATTGATTCAAATTCTTTACTTGTTATTGGTCTATTGAGATCTTCTATTTCTCCTTGAGTCAGAGTAGGTAGTTTGTATGTTTCTAGGAAATTATCCATCTAGGTTATCTAATTTTTTGGTGTACAGTTGTTCATAGTAGCCTCTTATAATCCTCTATTTCTGTAGTTCAGTAGTAATATCCTCCTTTCATTTCTGATTTCAGTTATTTGCATACTCTCTATTTTTCTTTGTCAGTTTAGCTAAAGGTTTGTCAATTTTATTGACCTTTGCAAAGAACCAAATTAAAAAAAAAAAGTTTTCTTGATTCTCTCTATTGTTTTTAATTCTCTATTTAATGTTTCCCCACTCTAGTCTTTGTTACTGTTTGCTTTGGGTTTAGTTTGCTCTTCTAGTTTTTCTAGTTTCTCCAGTTGTGAGGTTAGATTTGAGATCTTTCTTCTTTTTGAATGTAAGCATTACAACTATAAATTTCCACCTCAACAGTGCCTTTGCTGCATCTCATAAGTTTTGGTATGTTGTGTTTTTGTTTTTGTGTGTCTCAAGATATTTCCTGATTTCCTTTGTGATTTCTTCTTTGACCCTTTCTCCCTCATGGATGATGTACAGCACTCTCCTGGTCTGCAGATCCCCAAAGCAGCTCCCCCGGATCGTTTTTTGCCTTTCCTCCATTGTTTTTGTGAGGGCGCTGAGCCCTGCCTGTCTATTCCAATAACATCTTCCCAGAAGTCTCACCAGTGCCACATTATTAGTAAGAAACTTTAATACACCACTTTCAGTAATGGATAGACCATCTACACAGAAGGTCAATAAGGAAATAGAAGACTTGAACAATACTATAAACGAGCTAGAGCTAGCTAGCTGTGAGGGAGAGGGACAGATAGACAAAGAGCCAAACAAAAACCATGAGTTTCTTGTCCCTGTAGCTGGGAACAGCAGATATACACCACCCTCAAGGCAAACAGCCTCAGTAAAACCCCTGGCTCACTGCGGCCAACTGAGTAGGGAAAGAAGGCCCTCCTCCCTGGGAGGAAGAAGGGTGTGGCAGAGAGTGGAGTGTGGTTTCTCCAGTGAGTTTAGCCAGCTGAGCCCCTTTGAATCTCAAAAAAGACTCCAACCAGCATTGAAGCAGCCCCAGGGAGAGGGGAAGGGGCATCTGATCAGGCAGGCTGTCACACCCAGCTGCCCTGGGAGAGAGAGGAACTACATCAGTGAGGGGTTAGGCAGACAGGTGCCCAACCAACCTGAGAGAAAGAAGCCAGGAGAGATAGCAATCAAACTGTTAGAAGCCCAGCTCACCTGAGGTAAGGAGGGTGGGGAGAGCTAGATAACCTTTCAGAAGCCTCCCTAATCTGTGGAGCCCTGTGTAGTGCAGTGAATAAATGCCTGCCTCACATATACCAGGTCCCTGGTTCAATTCCTGGTACCTCCTAAGAGGAGGGATCCAGAGAGTGATCCAGTGGGTTGTCAGGCACTAAGGCAGCACCTTATGACAGGGAACATTTAGACTGAGATTGTTTTTGTTTTAGGTTTTTCAAGTTGATATTTTATATATTTATTTTATTTTATTTTTCTTTGTTTTATTTGCTAATACTGGGTACCTTACCTTTGGAGGGCAGGCTTCAGGGCGATTGATTGATGAGCACTGGCAGCCTGAGATGGTTCCTAGGGCCTAAGAGAGAAGCCTGTTTTTCCTGGGTTGTTTTTTGTTTTGTCTCTTTCTTTGTTCATTTTTTCCCCCTTATTTTTTCTCTTTTGTTTCATTGTTTCTTTTCTTTCTTTCATTTTTCCCTCTTCCATTGCTTTTCTTTCATTTTATCTTCTCTTGTGTATTAGTCTGCCAAAGGGGTGCTGATGCAAAGTACCAGAAATCTGTTGACTTTTATAAATGGTATTTATTTGACATAAAAGCTTACAGTTACAAGGCCCTAAAGAGTCCAACTCAAGGTTACTTTCTCACCAAAGTCAGTTGCCACATGTTGAAGCAAGATGGTTGCTGATCTCTCCCATCTGGGCTTCTTCTCTCTCAGCTGCAGGCTGACATAGGGCTTGTCTCTCAGGACTTCTCTCTCCTGACATAGGGCTCACTTCTTTCTGGGCTTTCTATATCAGTCTCAGCTTGCTTCCTAAGGTCAACTGTAAGCTATCAGGCAAATGGCTCATGTCTCCCTAGGGCCCCAGGATCAAAAATGACAGCGCTCTCTCTCTTCCTGTGTTTTCCTGAGTGAGTGTCTGTTTATATCAGCCCACAGAGGCATGGGGACTCAGCCTGAGTCATGCCTTACTGATGTCATCGAATCAAAGAAATCCCTCAAAGAAATCTTATCAGGTACTCCACCCAAGGGCCCCTCGACTGAATCCAATATAATCAAAGGGTATTGTATCCAGAGGAATAGATTAGTTTAAAAACAATCTTTCTCTTTTGGGGATTCATAAATAATCTCAAATTATTACATCTTGTTTGGTCTTCATTTTTTTTCTTCTCATCTTTCTGGTCTTTTATTTTATTCAATTTTTTTCTTGTTCCACTTTTTTACTCCACCTTTTTAATTCTTATACCTTTGTATTTTTTAATGATTTTTCACTCTTATTACTTATTTTTTTCTTGGCTCTTTTATAGTTCCTTTTCTATCTTTTTATTATTATTACTAAATTCTTTTTCTCTCCTTCTCTCTTTCCTTTTCTATGGTCTTAATTTTTTTCAAGGGAACAAGGACAACTACAAGGGTATAGAATAAGTGGAACCCAAGTGTCAAAGAGGAACCTTAACACAAAATAACAAACTAGAACCGTAGAGTGCAAAGAGAATCTTAACCATCTGAATAAGCCCATCAAAATAAGCAGATACCTAGACACCAACAAAAAATTACAAGCCATACTAAGAAACAGGAAGGATTGATCCAGGCTAATGAACAAACTAAAAGACAGGAGGAGATGCAGAACATGGAACAAGGATGTCCAAACAAATATCATGATTCACCTTAATAAAGTGAAGGAAGAGGATATTAAGAAGACACTGGGGGAACATACTGAAGAAATTGTAAACATACATAAAAAGATAATGAATCTGATGGTGATGAACAATGCAAGAAATAAAAAATATGCTGGAAGCACATAACAGCAGATTTGAACAGGTAGAGGAAAGAATTAGTGATGTTGAAGATAGTACATCTGAAATAGGACAGATAGTAGAACAGATAGATAAAAAGAGAGAAAAAAATTCAGTAGTGACTCAGGGAATTGAATGACAACATGAAACGCATAAAGATGTGCACTATAAGCATCCTAGAGGGAGAAGAGAAGGGAAAGGAGGACATAAGGAGTGCTGGAGGAAATAATGGCTGAAAGTTTCCCAACTCTTTTGAGGACATGGACATGTCCAGGAAGTGCAGCACACTCCAAACATTATAAATCCTAACAGACCTACCCTGAGACACATACTTATCAAATTGTCAAATGCTCAAGACAAAGAGAGAATACTGAAAGCAGCAAAAGAGATCCATCACATGCAAGGGAACTGTGAAAGGATTAAGTGCTGATTTCTCATCTGAAACCATGGAGGCAAGAAGGCAATGGTATGATATAGTTAAGGTGCTAAAAGAAAAGAAGCTGACAGCCAAGAATTCTGTATCCAGCAAAGCTGGCATTCAAAAATGAGGGAGAGTTCAAAATATTCACAGATAAACAGAAATTAAGAGAGCTTGTTAACAAGAAATCCACCCTTCAAGAAATACTAAAGGGAGTTCTCCAGATTGAAAGGAAAAAAAACAGGAGAGAGAGGATTGGAGGAGAGTGTAGAAAGGAAGATTATTAGTAAGAATAACAAAATAAGTAAAAGAGAAATAGAAACAAAATAAGACATATATAAACCTAAAGGAAAAATGGCTAATGTAAGTACTGCCTTGACAATCATAACATTGACTGTTAATGGATTAAACTCTCCAATCAAAAGACACAGATTGGCAGAATGAATAAGGAAATATGATCCATCTATATGCTGTCTACAAGAAATTCACCTTAGACCCAGAGACACAAGGAGGTTGCAAGTGAATGGTTGGAAAACAATTTTACATACAAACAATAACCAAAAAAGAGTGGAAGTAGCTATACTAATATTGCACAAAATAGACTTTAAATGCAAAACTATTGTAGGAGACAATGAAGGATATGGTATATTGATAAAAGGGGTAATCTATCAATAAGAAAGAACAATGCTCCTAACCAGGGTGCCCCAAAATACATGAGGCAAACAGTAGAAAAACTAAGTGGGGGAAATAGATGCCTCTACAATTATAGTGGGGGATTTTAATGCACCATTATGACCATTAGATAGAACATCTCAACAGAGGGTCAATAAAGAAACAGAGACCTTGAGTAATACGTTAGAGGTTCTAGACCTAATAGACATGTACGGAACATTACACTCAAATACAGCAGGATATACATTCTTCTTGAGTGCACGTGGATCATTCTCCAGGCTAGAACACATGATAGATCACAGAACAAGTTTCAACAAATTCAGAAAGACTGAAATTATGCAAAGTAATTTCTCTGACCACAATGGAATGAAGCTGGAAATTAATAAGGGGCAGAGAACCAGAATAGGCACAAAGATATCAAAGTTAAACAATACGTTCTTAGACAACCATTGGATGAAGGAGGAAATTGCAAAAGAAATTAATAACTACATTGAAATGAATGAAAATGAGAACACAACATATCAAAACCTTTGGGATACAACAAAAGCTGTGCTTCAAGGGAGATTTATAGCCGTAAATGCCTCTATTGAAAAAGAAGTAAGAGCTAAAATCAAAGACTTAGCTGCACACCTGGAGGAACTAGAAAAAGAACAACAAACTAATCTCAAAGCAAGCAGAAAGAAGCAAATAACAATGATTAGAGCAGAGGTAAATTGAGAATTAAAAAAAAAAAACACTAGAAAAAATTTAACAAAACCAAAAGCTGATTCTTTGAGAAGCTTAATAAAATTAACAAACACTTTGCTAGGCTAACAAAGAAAAAGAGAAAATGTAAATAAAAAAACACAGGAGGGGCTATTACTACTGATCTCACAGAAATAAAGAGTATCACAAGAGGATACTTTGAAAAATTGTATGCCATCAAGATGGATAACTTAGATGAAATGGACAAATTTCTAGAAACATACAAGCAGCCTAAACTGATGAAAAAAGAAACCGATGAACTCAACAGACCCAATCACAAGTAACAAGATTAAATTAGTCATCCAAAACCTCCCAACTAAGAGCCCAGGACCAAATGGCTTCCAAGTGAATTCTACCAGTCATTCCAGAAAGAACTAACACCAATCCTGCTTAAACTCTTGCAAAAAAATAGAAGTGGAGGGAATATTGCCTAACTCACTCTATGATGCCAACATCACCCTAATACCAAAGTCACGTAAAGATGCCACAAGAAAGAAAAACTACAGACCGATTTGTCTAATGAAGCTGAATGCTAAAATTCTCAGCAAAATACTTGCTAATCGTATTCAACAACACATAAAACAAATTATACACCATGACCAAGAGAGTTTCATCCCTGGTATGCAACAATGGTTCGACATAAGAAAATCAATCAATGTAATACACCATATTAGCAGATTGAAAGAAAAAAATCACATGATCATCTCTATTGCAGAAAAACATTTGATAAAAAACAACATCCTTTCTTGATAAAAACACTTAAAAAAATAGGAATAGAAGGAAACTTCCTCAATGTGATAAAGAGTATATATGAATAACCCAGAGCTAACATCATATTTAAAGTTGAAATGCTAAAGGCTTTCCCTCTAAAATCTGAAACAAGACAAAGATGCCCACTGCTACCACTCTTATTTAACATTGTGTTAGAAGTACTTGCTTGAACACTTAGGCAAGAAAAAGATATAAAAGGCATCCAAATTGGAAAGGAAGAAAACATTTTACTATTTGCAGATGGCATGATCATAGAAAGCTCTGAAAAATCTCCAACAAAGCTTCTAGAGCTGATAAACGCCTCCGGTAAATTGGCAGGATATAAAATCAACATGCAAAAATCAGTAGCATTTCTGTACACCAATGATGAGCAATCTGAGGAAGAAATCAAGAAAATATTCCATTTACAATAGCAACTGAAAGAATCACATATCTAGGAATAAACTTAATAAAGATGTAAAGGATTTGTGCACAGAAAACTAAACAATATTGTTAAAGAAAATTTAAAAAGACCTAAATTAATGGGGGAATATTCCATGTTCATGAGTTGGCAGCCTAAACATCATTAAGATGTGTGTCCTACCCAAATTAATTTATTGATTTAATGCAATCAAATCAACAGCAATTTTTCCTGAATTGGAAAAGCTAATTATGAAATTTATTTGGAAGGGCAAGGGACCCCGAATAGCCAAAAACAAACTGAAAAAGAAAAATGAAATTGAAAGAATCATGCTACCTGACTTTAAAGCATACTACAAAGCTACAGTGGTCAAAACAGCATGGTATTGGCTCAAGGATAGACATACTGACCAATGGAACCGAATTGAGAGTTCTGATGTAGATTCTCACATATATGGTCAACTGATATACAAGAAAGCCACCAAGCCCACTCAGCTGGGAGAGAATGGCCTCTTCAACAAATGGCGCTTGGAGAACTGGATATCCATATCCAAAAAAGAGGATCACCAAATAATGCCCTATACAAAAATTAACTAAAGATGGATCAAAGATCTAAATATAAGAGCCAAGACCATAAAGCTCCTAGAAGATAATGTACGGAAGCATCTATGAAATCTTGTAATAAGGCATGGTTTCTTAAACTTTACACCCAATGTGCAAGCAACAGAAGAAAAAATAGATAAATGGGACCTCCTCAAAATTAAAAACTTCTGTGCTTCAAAGGAATTTGTTAAGAAAATGAAAAGGCAGCCTGTTCAATGGGAAAAAATATTTGGTAACCATTTATCTGATAAGGTCCTAATATCCAGCATATAAAAAGAAACACCACATCTTGAAAATAAAAAGACAAACAACCCACTTAAAAAAATGGGCACAAGATTTGAATTAACACTTTTCCAAAGAGGAAATACAGATGGCTAAAAAGCACATGAAAAGATGCTCAACATCACTAGCTATTAGGGAAATGCAAATCCAAACTACAATGAGATATCATCTTGCACCTATTACTCTGGTGGCTATTAAAGAAACAGAACTACAAGTGTTGGAGAGGATGTGGAGGAAAGGGAACCCTCATCCACTGCTGGTGGGAGTGTAGAATGATGCAGCCATCGTGGAGGACAGTTTGACCATTCCTCAAAAAGCTAATTTAGAACTGCCATATGATCCAGCAATTCCACTGGGTATATACCCAGAAAAATTGGAAGCAGGGACATGAACAGATATATGCATACATATATTCATGTATGCCAAAAGTTGGAAGCAATCCAAGAGTGCATCAACAGATGAATGGATGAGCAAATTGTGGTATATACACACAATAGAATATTACCCAGCTGTAAGAAGTAATGAAGTCTTGACACATGAGACAAAATGGATGAATCTTGAAGACTTTATGTTGAGTGAAGTAAGCCAGTCGCTAAAGGACAAATATTATATGACCTAACTGATATGACCTAAGCAAATTGAGGAGACTCACAAAGCTAGAGTCTGGAAGATAGGTTATCAGGAGACAGAAAGGGAGTAGAGGGGATGAGCTGATGTCAGTATGGGCAAAACATATGATAAGGTGGAAGGGGGTGGTTTGGCAGTGAATGGGGGTGACGGTACAGGGATGAGAGTGGGGTCGACAGCACTGGAATATGAAGGTGCACAGGGTGGGGGTTTGGGTTGAACTGACCATGGAACTGGGGGGAGGGCTGGAGGAAGGAACAGGGGAACTCTGGGGACTTGTAGGTCTGTGGTTAAAACTACAATAGTGGGAATATTCTTTTAGCAAATATGGTAGGGGAAGTTTATTGGTGCAAGGTGTTGGATGGGGGGATATGTAGGAAAAGATGCACCTGGGGCATGCTTCTATGGAATATGAAAGTGTTCATCTTGTCATAGCATATTATCTCAGTGGGTGGAGACCCACACAATAAACAAGAAAATTAACCCATCCTGGGCAGTCCTGCTAGGTTCTCAAATAGAGGGGCAAGTGTCTCAAGAACATAGGCAGTACTTAATAAAAGAAGATGGACCAATATATCAAGCCCTCAATATTAATGCATGTAACTATAAACCTTACTCTTCAAACATTGCAACCTAGTGGTTACCATGGGTTCCAAGGGGAGAGGAAGGGAAGAATGGCTGGAGCAGGGGATATTTTTAGGGCATTGGAATTGTTCTGCATGACTTTGAAATGAAAGATACAAGCCACTACACATTTTGTTAGAAATTATAATAGTGTACAGTACAGAATGTGAACCATAATGTAAACCATTGACCATGGTTAGTGGTAATGTTTCAATATTTATTCATCAAATTGTAGCAAATGCACCATACTCATAGAGGTTATTAATAGGGGAAAATGTGAAAGGGGGAGGGGGAAGGATATATGGGGATCCCCTATATTTTCTAAATATGTTACCTAAAGCTTTGAAAATAAAGTGAAAAAAATAAGATACTGGGGGCACATATGGAAGAAATTGTCATTGTACATAAAAGATAACAATTATGGGAATGAATGAAACTGTAAAATTAAAAAAAAATCTTTCTATATATTTTTTTTTTTTTTAATTATTATTATTATTATTGACTTTGTTTTCGGGGGAGGTTTTGGATTGCAGAAAAGTCTCAACTCTGGCAGGGGAGGATCACTGGGGCAGGGTGTTGGTGGTAGGGGGATGTGTATGGAGGGATACACCTGGGGCATGCCTCTGTGGAATATGAATGTATTCAGGTGGTTAGGGGGTGCTTGGTGGGTGGAGACCCACACAATAATCCAAAGAATATTGAATTCCCATCCTGGGGAGTCCTGCTATGTTCTTTAAGAGAGTGGCAAGAATCCCTAGAGTACATTGGCAGTGCCTAGCGAAGGAAGACAGGCCAATATGCCAGGCCCTTGGTATTGATGCTTTTACTTTTGAACCTTGTTCTTGTGAAATTGAAACTTAGCCTAGTATAATATATTGCCTAAGCATTACCTCCTGAAAGCCTCTTTGTTGCTCTAATGTGGCCTCTCTTTAAGCCAAACTCAGCATATAAACTCACTACCTTCCCCCCGGCATGGGACATGACTCCCAGGGGGACCTTCCCAAGCACAAACTAGCTATGCATTTGGAAAAAGCCCTTGACCAAAAGGGGGAAATATCAAATAAAATGAGTTTTTATGGCTAAGAGATTTCAAAGTGAATTGGGAGGTCATTCCAGAGGTTATGCTTATGCACGTCTCAGGAGAATCTCAATGTCTGCCACAGTAAACAGTGCCTTAAACAGGGGGGATCCTGAGGTCACTAGAGACATCTGGACACTATAAGCAGGGCAGACAACCCCAGGAATTTGGCACCATGTCATTGGGTCTTTCCTTGGATTATATGATAACCTATCTCCCCAATATATCAGAGTTGAACTCATCAATAATTTTCCTACACATAGTTCTCTTGCCCCTTTTATTTGCACCTACAATTAGCACTGTACTCATTAAATATATGTCCCAGAGACTTAAATCTTCAGTCTGTTCATATGCTGATTGAGACTTGAATCTCAGCAGAGTTGCAGCCAACACCTACTCTCCATCGGACTCACCCAGGACAACTAATTAAAAGGTAGTGATGGACAATGCCCATCCCCAAAAACCAGAGAGTATCTACAACTGCAAGCAAGATAGTTCCACCCATCTGTCCCATGAATCTAAGCCCTCTCTCAATTGGAAGGAGAGTGGGCATCACCATCCCCAAATCTTCAAGACTGAGGAATGAAAAAATACAAAGGGGGATGCAGCTATGGACTAAAGTAGACTTATTATTATTCTAGTAATGGAAGAAATTGTAACATTGATATAAAGACAGTGGTCACCAGAGGTTCTTAGGGGAACGAGAGAGAAGAATAGGTATAACTTGGGGCATTTTTGGGACATTGGAATTGTTCTGCATGACATTGCAATGATGGATACAGGCTATTTTACATTTTGTCAAAACCTGTAAAATTGTGCAGTGCAAGGTGTAAACTATAATGTAAACTATAGCCCATGGTGAGTAGCAATGCTTCAATATGTGTTCATCAATTGTAACAAATGTACCACACTAATGAAAGATGTTGTTAATGGTGTAAAGTGTAGGAGGAGGAGGGGTGAGGTATATGGGAATTAAAAAAAAAATAATGTGGAACCGTCTGTTTTTCCCTTTATATGTCAATATTTGCTTCATTTATTTTTGGGCTCTGCTGCTAGGTGCATACATATTTATAATTGTTATGTCATATTGAATTGGCCCCTTTATCAGTATATAGTGTCCTTCTCTGTACCTTTAACAGTTTTTGGTTTTGAGTGTATTTTATCTGTTGTCAGTATACCTGCCCCAGTTCTCTTTTGTTTACAATTTTCATGAAATATTTTTTCCCATTTTTTCACTTTCAACCTATTTGTGTCTTTGAATTGAAGGTGAGTCTCTGGTAAGCAGCATATAGGTGGTTCATGCTTTTTTTATCCATTCTGTCAATCTCTGCCTTTTGACTGGAGAGTTTAATCCATCTACATTTTACATAATGACTTCTAATGTAGTACTTCTGCCATTTTGTTGTTTGGTCTTTTTAAGTCTTATACCTTTTTTGTCCCTCAATTCTTCCATTAATGCCTTTCATATTTATATGATTTTTTGTAGTATACTATTTTGAGTCACTTTTCATTTTCTTTTGTATATATTTTTTTCTTATATTTTCTTTGTGGTTACCATGGAGCTTAAAGTTAACATTCTAAATCTATAATAATCATATTTGATTTGATACTGACAACTTCAGTGTTATACACCAACTCTGTTCCTATTTCATTCTGCCCCCTTTTTTGTACTCATTATAAATTATATCTTTATACATTGTATGTCCAAAATCGTAGACTTATTATTACTTTTTATGCATTTGCATTTTAAAACCTGTAAGAAGTAAAAAGTGGAGTTATATACGAAGAAAATACAAGACAATAATACTGACATTTATAATTACCCAAATGGTTATCTTTACCAGAGGTTTTTATTTCTTTATGCCACTTTCATCTGCTGTCTAGTGTCCTTTCCTTTCAGTAAGAAGAACTGCATTTAGCATTGCTTATAGGGCATTTCTAGTGGTGATGAACTTCCTTCACTTTTTTTTTAATAGTTTTTTTTTTAGGCAGTACCAGGGATTGAACCCAGGACCTCATACATGGGAAGCAGGTGCTCAACCATTGAGCTACATCTACTCCCCAATGAGAGTTGGTGTTTTTTTTGTTTGTTTGTTTTTAGGAAATGCCAGGAATCAAACCCAGGACCTTGTACATGGAAAGCAGGTGCTCAAAAATTTGAGCTACATCCACTCCCAGTCCCTTCGCTTTTGTTAATCTGGGAATGTCTTAATTCCTCCATCATTTCTGAAAGCCAGTCTTGCTGGATATAAAACTTGTGGTTGGCAATTGTTTTCCTTCTAAAGCACTTTAAATATTTTGTACCACTACCTTCTTGCCTTGATAGTTTCTGATGAGAAATTGGCATTTAATCATATTGAGACTCCCTTATACACAACATGTTTCTTTTTTTTGCAGGTTTCAGAGCTCTTTCCTTGTCCTTAGCATTTGACAGTTTGACTACTATGTGTTTGGTAATTGTTCTCTTTTAATTTATCCTGTTTGGGGTTCAGTGACATTCATGAATGGGCATATTCATGTCTTTTGTTAAATTTGGGGAATTTTCTGCCATGATTTCTTTGAATTTTCTTTTTGCCCCTTTCTCTCTTTCTTCTCCTTCTGGCACTCCCATAATGCATAAACTGGTTTCTTGATGGTGTCCCACAGGTTTCTTAGGCTCTTTCCACTTTTTTTCATTCTTTTTTTTTTTTTCTGTTCCTCAGCCTGAATCATTTCAATTTTCTTGTCTTCAAGCTCATGGATTCTTTCTTCTGACAGCTCTAATTTGCTGTTGAAACCCTCAAGAGAATTTTTCATTTCCATTATTGTGGTCTTCAACCCCAATATTTCTGTTTGGCTTCTTTTAAAAAATTCTATCTCCTTTTTGATCTTCTCATATTGTTCATTCGTCATTTTCCTGATATCTTTTAGTTCTTTCTCCATGTTTTCCTCCATCTCTTTGAGCATACTGAACCTCATTTTTTAAAAGTCTTTGTCTGGTATGCCCAAAGTCTGGTGTTCTTCACTGATGGTTTATGAATTTTTATCTTATTCCTTTGGATGGGCCATCTTTTCCTCTTTCTTTGTTTTGAAAAATTTTTTGTACCCTATACATTTTAATATTCATGGGATTCCATTTGCAAATATGCTAGATATAAAATTGATGGATGCTAGTTGGTCCATAAAGGTCTGCACAAGATAATCTATGGCAAAATAGAAAATAAACCCAAAGGTGATAGAAATGGGAAGAGCTGGCAATGCTTTCTTGAAAATAGCAAGGAGTAATAATGTAAGACACAAAACAATTAATATGGCTACAAAGCAGGTTATGTTTTTGTTCTATTCTCTGCTGGCTGTTGCTGAAGCTTTTCCAACCAGAACACTGTAGAAAATGAAATCTCCTAATCCAAGTTTTATTTCCCTTTCATCTGGATTCTTACTGGATGGACTATTGCTTGGGAAGTTCCTGTACAGTAGCTTGTGATTCAGGTGTAGTTCGATGTGGCTCCAAATGTCCTTAAGTTTGTATCCATCTAGTGATATGGCATAGATTTCCTTTAGTGCCAGGAGCTAACAACAACAACAAAAAAACAAACAAACCAAAGCAAAAAAAAAAAAACACCTTTCACTGTCTTGAAATTCTGAAAGATTGGGTTATTCACATTAATGAATGTTCCTTGCTGATCAAAGTGTTTGAGCGAGGGGTCCCTTGAAGTAGCAGAACCAGAGTAAATGAACACGAACCATGACTTGATTTACCAGAATGTGGTTTTCAAGGATGCATCTTTGAGCAAATAAAGGCAGATTGATATTAATAATACCAGTGTTAATTATATTTAGGATTAGCAATAATTTTTTTAAAAATATAAATTTCACATAAAAATACAGGGGATTCCCATATGCCCAGTTCCCTACCTCCTACATTTTCCCACATTAACAACATCTTTAATTAGTGTGGTACATTCATTAGAATTGATGAAAACACTTTGGAGAATTAGCAATAAATTTAGAGACTCTGGTTGGAAGAGTCCTTGAGTGTTATGTGTGTACAGCTACTTAGCTAATGCCCAAATCTTCTCTTCTCTACACCCAAAGGGTCATCCAAACTATACTTGACCACCTTGAACTACTTAGAAGACTACTGACATTATTTCCTCAACAAATACAGTTGTCATGGTTCAAATAAACCAAGTCTTAATTTGTCTCAATAATGTGAGTAACTGCATTATAATTATCCATTATTGTAATGAAATTTACTAGTGATATGAAAAAAATAGCTCCTTAATCAATCAGATCCAAACCATAAGAATCCTTATTTGCATTAAATAGTTTTAACTGGGACAACTGGACAGAAGACTGGCTGAAGTGAAATGAAACTTCTGAAAGGAACATTGAGAGAGTGAGGGGCCTTATATCTCACTTTAGGTGGGTAAGGTACCTTGATCCCATTTTACAGATGCTGCAAGAGGCCGTCAAGCCTTGAGTATTGTGCTCAATGTCAGGGAGTTTGTGAGTAGGAACTTGAACTCAGAGCTCCTTCCTTTAGGTGATGTTTCTTTCATTTTCTAAAGTTCAGGAACTCAGAAATGAGAGACATCCCCCTGATCTAAGGGTGGGAGTACACCCTGAAGAATGTCCACTGAGTACTTGGCATTATCATGTGGCCTCTCCTTAATAAGGGGGAAATGAAGCTGGTCATTGCTTAACATTGGGCTGGCTTTCAGAACAGCTTAGATTGAGTTTTGTGTATGGCCAGGGTCATTCTCATATCTGGGAGAGGAAAGAAAAGGCCTTTATCTCCACCTATAAATCCTCCCTTTTACAGTAGCCTAATGGAATGAAGAAGTTAATAATAGCCAATGCCATTTTCTAACTTGATACAATTAGCTGACTAAATATCTCAATTTGGTAGATTCTGCTGATTGAACTGAACTTAGCATTCTGTTTAGCAAAAATGTAACCAGGTTAATATAAATGATTCTGTTTCTCCATCTCATCGATGTAATTGCAGCTTCCACCTTTTCTGGTATGTAATGCCCTAAAGCCCCTATTCTAAGTTGTCGAAGGCACACTCAGTTTTAGAGAAGGAGAGTAGGTAGCTAGCTGATCATATGATGATCCCAGGAACCAGCCAGTCTGTTGACCATCCCTGGCTTAGCCACCTGAAATCTCTGGGGCAGATTCCCAAGGTGCCTTCTGGACATTCTGGTCCAGTGGATCAGGTCCCAGAATCTATATTTTTAGCAAGCTCCCCAGATAATTCTGAATCTCCTCTGGGAGGCTCCTCAAGGGTGAGTATCATGCCCAAGGTCATCAAGTAGGTGGGGACTACTGATGAAAGAATGTATTTCCAGGGCTTTGAAATTCCAAATATTTTTTCCCAGCCTTTAAGAAGCCTCTAAAAAATATAAATGTTCTGGATAAGTTATTACTTCACGCTTTTCAGCTATTTTCATAAACTTCTTGTCAGGGAAAACTGTAGGATTGGGGTAGGTTGGACAGCAGAGAGATAATGGGGGGTAAGGGAGGGGTGGAAGATGGCAGTGGTGAGACCCGAGAGTGAGGACATGGGCATGGAAAAGTGGTGGGAGAATCAAAGGGAAATTTGGCCCATTTGACAAGTTTGCTTAGGGAGAGCTCTGGATGAGTGAATACAGCTTGTAACCTTTGGTATCTTTGTTTTGAGATGAATATGATAATAGTAATTGGGGTAGAAGATTGTTAGGTTTTAAGAATTTATATGGTATTGTGGTATTTGTTCTCTTCCCAACCTAAATAAATAAGCAAAACAAAATTGAACTATATATATTATATATTATATAAACTAGCCAGCAAGTCTGTGCAAGTCTGTATACTGAAGAGTCTTTGAGAGTTTTTATTAGAATTTATTAGATGTGAAAGTATTCAATTTTATCACAAGGAGGCCAACTTAATAATCTGATGGTGGAAAGTCCAATGCTCCAGTTTGTGAGTACTGTGTTTTCCTTAATTTTGAAGTATGTAGCTACACAATAATTGAGCACCTTCAATAGTCCTAACTGGGAAAAGTGGAATGTTCTAGTATCCATGGAATACCTTTGTGCTGGGCCTGGGTGCTGGGCTGGGGCTGAGACTACAGTATGTGGCCCAGGTGTGCAGTCAACAGCCAGAAAGCTGCCCAACAAGGAGCAGAGTAGTTAATTGAAAGGTATTATCATTTAAAAAGAATTACTGTTGCCTGTAAAAGAATTAGAAAGAAAAGACCCCATTTCAAAATCTCAAGTATTTCAGTAATTCTTAAGTTATATTTGATTTCTCCCAGGCTTAAGGTGGTAGCTTCTCCTTGAATTGTGCCTTGTCTCCTTTTAAGATTATGACACTTTAAACTGTGATTTACTCATTTCTGTAATTAGATATGGTGATTAGAATCCCCTTTGTCTTACTCTGCAGTTTTCCTTTATGGGAAATTATGAAAGAATAATAGGTAAAAAGTTCAGAATGGGGGAAAGAATAAACAGAATGCTGAATGGTAAAAGGAGACAGAATGCTGAATGGATAATAAAATATTTAGTGCTTTTCAATTAACTGTTCTCACGATTAGTACACTAGTATATTATATCATAAAAATCATGTCTATTAATTTTTTGCAGCCATTATCTTGACTGTGATTTACTCCTCTCAAATCATTAACAATGCTATTAAAAAGGTGGATGGAGATGAACGTCCTGGATAGAGTTCAGGGCTGTAATAGGATTATTGTTCAGGGTCACCAGAGAGATTGAAGACCCAGGAAGGGAGGGAAGGGGGTCTGAGAGTGCTGTTGTAGGTAAGGGAGAGAATAAAAGATGAAGGCACACAGGTCTAGGTTTCTAGAGACAAGTCAATCATTTGGTGGAAGAGTTGGGAAAAGATTCCGTTAGATGAGGCACTGTTACCTTATTCTGTGGAGGATCCATGTTGTAAAGAGCCCAGTGACTTGGAGAACATGGGCTTTTCCTCGCAGTGGAAATTCATATGCACAGGGAAGAAAAGATAAATATGTGTGTGTACAAGAGTCCCTAGGGTCCTTTCCAAGGCAATGAAGCATTCTTGTTTCAGGTTATGCTAGTGGCTTGAGGGCAACATTTCCATCTGACCAAAGAAAAGGCCATGACTCTTCATAAATAGTTCTTTTCTTGGGAAAATGAGATAAGCTGCATAACCAGAAAAGTGTTAATCAAGTAGACCAGTGAACCTGAGCTCCATGAAGTTGTTGCTGTGATTTTGAGAAGATTACTATTCATGGAAACCCCATTCCTTCATTTTATCTACCTTTCTATGTGTCTGTTTTCAAGTCATCATTTCATCAATACTCAAGTAATCAATCTGTTGTTGGTTGTGCATCATTAGAATCTTGAAATATGTTTTGGCTATATTTATACAAATATAGAAATTTCTATTGCTATAAAAACAAGACTTGAAAGATTTTAAATTTATTTTTTAGCTCTCTTCTCAATAGTATCTGAGATAGTCACAAGGCCTTACTGAATTGAGGATCTAAAATTTTTACCTCCTACCCTAGCTGCTCGGGGAATACAGTTGTGGTAGGGGCCAGAATCAAAAGCATCTGGTTTTTAAGTTTAAAATGATCTTTTCCAAGTAAAGTTTGACCACAAGACATCCTCATAAAGCAAATCATTCTGTCACAATTTCACAAGCAGGAAATAGGAAATTGGGACTGACTAATCAACCAGACAGCCTTTTTAGCAGCTTTGCATGCTCATGACTTAATATCATTCTTTTTTTAAGTTGATCGTTATAGCCAGGAAACAGCATTTTTCTTTTCTGTTAATACCAACTGTGGAAGTCAGCATAGATGTTTGTAGCCTGACCTTGAAAAAATAAAGTCTTAGTAATATTTTATAACTCAGAACTCAGGTGTTATATCTTTTTAGATTACTATATTGCTAATTTACATTATGATGTATATATAATTAATCTGACCTTAGCCATGTACACAGACAAAATCCATCTAAATGGATAATGGGCCAAACCGCAGATGGTCATCACTTTCAAGAGCACTCTGATTACTCCATCTGAATCAAATCGTGACTATTTTTAGTCCTTAGAATCTAAAATGAATGGCTTAGCTGTGTTAAGTTCTGGTCACTGGTTTAGCTCTTGAGTCTCAAGTGATAGTAGAATGAAGGCCCTTTGTACCTTATGGTCCTCATGCAATGATTGGTCTCCCTCTGGAAATGTGAGGAAATCCCTTTAATGGAGATTTCTTAGAATGTACAAATTATAAGAAATCAATTCACAGAGAATCTGGCAAGAAAGGAAGTCGGCAAAGAGCATACAACATACAACAGGAAAATCATAAACTTTCACAATGTTGTATGAGAGGTAGCCCACACATACTTTCCCCAAAGTCTGCAGTAGCACCTTCTGCTCTCGTTTTCTTGGTGCATGCTAGACCAGCGCTCAGGGCTTTTGAAATACAAGTGCTTGAGCCATACCCCTGGAGATTCTAATTCAGTCCCTTTGGGGTGGGGTTTCTGCATTACTGTTTTTTCAAAAGCATCACAAGTGCTGATTCTGATTCCCAGACAGAGATAAGAATTACTGCCCTAGGTGGTTACAAGGCAAGCCTAATATCTTACATGCAAACACAATAGGTGAATTTAAAATTGTGGAGACTCACTACAGAGTGATGCCTCCTAATAGACTATCAAACACTCCCCTTCCAGTAGCCCTGCTCATTTACAAACATGGTGGATGAACCCTCTTCCCTAACTCTGGTGTCTTTTTTATCTCTCAGCAATAGAGTCTGGTGTCCCTTCCCTAAGGAACCACCCTCTTCTAGTCTAGAGGTGTGCAGAGCATCTGATTGCTAGTTGAACTCTCACTAGACAGTGAATGGCCATCATCAGAAGGACTCCTGGTAACTGAATCCTGGTCATTGTCCCCATCCCAGTTGATGGTCTGGGCTTAGGAGCTCTTAGGCAAGTTGATCCTGCCTTCCTTGTGGCTGAGAAAGGCAAAGCATGGTCACATTTCTTTGGACCAGACTACTACTGTATAGTAAAAATGTGTCTGGCACAGGACCAGTTGGTAGGCATTATGTATCCTTAATGCAAGATAAGGAATAACTCACTTGAATCATATACTAAATACTATTTGATATATCTCTAGGGAAGGGTTTCTCAACAGCAATGCTTGATATTTTGGCCTGGATAATTCTTTGTTGTGGAAGGGCTGTCCTGTGCATTGTAGGATATTTAGCAGCATCCCTGGCCTCTACCTACTGAATGCCAGTAGCAATCTCCCATCTCCACCCTCCACCTCTGCTCCTGTCAAATTTCCTCTGATACTGTCAAATTTCCCTTGGGGGACAAAATTATTCCCGATTAAGAATCACTGCTTTAAGATGGAACTTAATCACGAGGAATCACAGCAGGGGTCAGTATTAGCTCTTGTTATGTTACATTCCATCCCCTTTGTTATTACTGCTTTTAGAAAGAATGGTACACCCTTCTCCAGACTTACTGTGGGTACAGCTTAGATGTTGTTCTAGGTCTGGCTACCTGGGAAATGGACTATGAGATGGAGATTTGCCTATAGGAGGTTTATTGGGGAATGTCGCTGGGAACACAGTAGGGAGCAAGGGAGGAAATTTGGGCAGAGGGCAGTGAACCGCCATACAGTTGAAATAAAGCCTCAGTTGATCCTTCTGGGAACTGTGGAGATGGGAGGGCCCTTTCAAGTTGTCCAAAATTGAGGTGAGGGGACCAGGCTGTTGTACCATCTCCAGCAGCCTACCACTGGATGCACACTGTATCGTCCCATTCCCCAGGGAGGCAGTGTAACCTCAGGCAAGGCAACTGCCTCCAGTCAAGGACAATTCTGGAGAGGGATTCAGCTGTGTTCCCGTCAGGGACCATTACTCTGGGCAGCAGGGGGAAGGAGAGCCTCTACCCTGAAGGGTAATTTGAGAAGTGCACCACAGTTTAAAAGAAGACAGATTTGTTTTAGATCATTTTATTGATCCTTTGAAGCTGAGACTATGAGAATATAAGAGGAACTGTAGTTCATGTGCAAATAGGACTGCAACGGAGACCTCTGTGGGTGATGTGGCCAGAAGCTGACACCTACCTAAGATAACCATAACAGGTTTTTGCTAATGCAAAATATCTTCTTGCTCCTAGAGTGAATCATCTAGTCTTTGTCTATTCTGATCTATCTCAGAGCCAGAAATAAAATTAGCTAGAGCACATTTTGAATGGTGTTGAAAGAACATGATCCACACAGAAAGGCAGATAGTCCTAAGGGTGACCTATGACGGATTATCCCTGACACTGTTTAGGCAAAATGTCACCTGTCATCATTATGGGCCAAGAATGTATAATGAGAAGGCTGCTTATCACAGCAGACAACTGGTAACGTTGTTACAGGTTCCTGAGGCTTCAGAAGCCATGGATGGGGCATATTTAACATTTGGAAGCAGCACACTTCTAAACATTGCTTTGGAGCATGTAGCTGCATGCTTAGAAAATTATGTAAAATCTTTTATGCTGGGGTGCATCATTCAGCAATGTCCGGGAAGCTCTTGAGATTCATTTAAATTGTACCAGAGCTTAAAAAAAAAAAAAAAAAAAAAAAAGGGAAGGAGGAAGGGGAGGAAAAGAGGAAAGAAAAGAGGCTAAGACAACAAAGGAAGGGGAAAGAGCACAGGAGGTGATAGTGATGGTACAAATAGTAATAAGGTACTAGGTCCCACCTATATAACTCTTATATATCTGAAAACATTTTAAGTTGTTTCATTTGACACTTGTAAGTTTTTGTTATACGGGTTTGTTCATGGAATTTACTTGTCATTTCTCACACACTACTAGATAGCCAGACACACACACACAAACGCACCCCTTTCATACTTTCTTATGAACAATAATAACCAAAAAATCCACAAAATGTTATTTTCTTTTATTCCTTTGTGTTTCTCCTTAGTGATTTTACTCTTCTGAATAGTTTCTAATCTACTCTTTGGAATACTCCTATGCCTGGTGGTGGCTGCATTATTTCTCTATAGAAGAGGCTTAGGGGTCTCCATCTGATCAGACAAGGGAGGAACTGGGGAACTTGTCTTGAGGCAGCACTTGCATAGCAAGCACACTATGTCTGTTTATTGGGGTGGTGTGTGTGGGGCTTATAGAGGTTATGGAAGGCTAACATCCTCCCCGCCCCCCCTACCCAGCCACCCTTGGAATGGCCATGCCTGTTAGAGGGGATGAAATTGGGAATGGAGCCAAGTTTCTCATTACTAAAGCATCTGTGGGTTGTTCTTTATCAGAAGCCAGCAGTCCCAACGCCAACCACCTGAAAACATTTATCTGGGGCCTATTATCATGGATGAATTTGATATTGGCATAACTGGTCCTGGCAATGGAATTACCACCCGATTCTGCCACCTTTAGGAATGGTGCCCCAGACAAGCTGTCATAGCCTTTCCCCTGAGATGCTGGTGATTTTTTTTCAGCAGCTTGTCCAGGATGTGACATAAGAGCTTTCAAAATGTTGAGGAAGGGAAGAGCAGGAACTTGGAGATGGCAGGTACAGATGGGTAGTATGTGGGGAACAGAGGTTAGCAATTTAGAACCCAGATAACATGGCTTTTCTGTGTGAGCCTTGGTGAGTGCTTCTCATTTTATCAAACAGTACTCCACCTCCATTTCCACAGCCTCCCACAGTCATCCTTCTGAGCAGTGTGGGGAGACAAAAACAGCTGTGCATGTTAGTGGCTCCAGATGTTCCCACAGCAGTGTTACACAGCAGTATCCCGGGAGTCATCAAATATTTAGGAGGATGTTGTAGACCTTTGTATCATGGCCAGTAATGCCATGTGCTCAGGTTTGGATTCCACTCGGTTCTTGTTCATGTTAATAGAAAGTTGTGAGCAAAAGGAAATGGTTCTTTTACCAAATTCTGTAATGATGTCAGATCAACAGTACCTTCATGCTCACAACGCAATTATGGCTTTTCAGTTTCTCATTTGAGAAAATAACTAAACAAGAACAATACTGGAACAAGAGTCTATCTGTCCCAGATGAAACACACTTCAGAATATTTATTTCTCATTATAATCTATTCATTAAATGTCATAGCCTGACCCTCCGGGGAGAGTCACACACTACAACCCATACTGGAGATGAGATTGCGTGTTTAGAGTCTGCCTTGGCTGATAAGTGTGGAAAGCTATAAGCTGCCTGAAAATTCTCTGGTGACTTGTGGACGCTGGAGAATGCAGCCGAGGATGCTGAGGAGCCTGCAGTATTACAGCAAAGTCCAGTCTAAATTCCTACTAAATATTTCCTTTCAGATGTGTAACTTCTTTGAGGAGGGAGTTAGAGAGCCCTTGTAATCAAGGACTAGCATACCCACTTCGGGTAAAATTTGTTCTCAATTTAAGGTTAATTTTTTTCTTAATGCAGTTAAAATAACTCTATGACTTTAGAGTTTTATCTTTTCTGGATATTGGAAAGCCAGCTTTTAGAGAGCTGCATTTGTGCTTTAATATTATGTCATTTGTTCACTGTCAGCCAATGGCAAGATTAAGTGGATTTACACAATGGCCATCCTTTGTCCAGTCCTATTTAATATTTCCTTAATGACAAAAATGATGGAATAGAAATCTGGTTATTAAATTTGTCATTAAAAACAACTGGGTGGGGTGGCTTGTGTCTTAGAGAGCCAGTCTTGCACTGTATAGCGAAAAGAAGTGGGTGATCGAAAACTACAGAAATTTAGAAGCGTTGATTATCAGGTAATGTTAGGGAGAAACTTCATGTTGCATAGTGCAAGGGGGGTGTACCTAGTTCCTGGGGCAGAGGGACTGTAGAAAATGACCTGAAGGTCATAACATCTAAAAACATAACAAATGGAAAATCAGGATGCATGTCTTGAAATAGCCAGGTCAGCTTTTGCATTTTCAACACTGGGTCTTTTGACTGCTGCCTGGTTAGGAAATATTTACTCTGTACTGGGAATAGTGAAAATGAATCCCTTTACTATTTTGATGAGGGCTGATGTTGACTTTAAGAAGTCCATAATATAAAAAGCTGAATATAGAAGATGGTTTGAGTGGAAGAAAGGATTTCACTAGATATAAGGATTTACAGTAGGGGAGCTGTCAAGACCCTCAGTTGAGTCAAATGATTTAGACCCTCATTCAAACTTTGACTCCAACTAGCCTTGAACAAGTCCCGCAACATCTTGGGTCTTCCATTTCTTATCCTTGAAATGAGGAGTTGGATTAGTATGATGTTTCACAATCTGCAGTCCCCAAGGAAGTAATGGGAACCTGTGAACTATTTTTAGTGCTTTAAAAGGCCTAGAGACATAGTGTACTTCATAGTAGGGTGGCCATGCAGACTATTATTTAATAAATGCAGGTGGTAGACAAATCCTTTTAAAACTCAAGAGCACATAGGAAAAATAAGTCTTCTCGATAGTCAAGAGATAGGAAGCCTTTCAGTATCTAAACTGAAGCCTAAGATGGATTCCCAACAGAACCGAGAAACCTTAAAGTTACTGCATTTGCACTATCTAAAGAGGGAGCTAGGGAAATATTTATGAGTGGGTAGATGGGCTTTGGTTTCAAATTTGGTTTCAAGGGGATATATCACTAATATTAGTTACATGTTAGCCAGTGTTCTTTTTTTTTTTTTTTTTAAAGATTTTATTTATTTATTCATTTATCCCCCCCTTGCTGCTTGCGCTCGCTGGGTCAGCTAACCACGCCGTGCGGGCGGGCTTGCCTTCACCAGGAGGCCCCGGGAACCGAACCCGGGGCCTCCCATATGGTAAACGGGAGCCCTACTGATTGAGCCACAGCCGCTTCCCGCCAGTGTTCTAAATGTGCCAATTCACTTAATAATCACAACCACCTTGTCAGGTTGGTACTGTCAGTATCCCACCTTGCAGAAGAGGAATCCAAAGCACAAACGTAACATTATTAAACACAGTAAGTGTTAGAGATGATTACTAATGATCTGGATTTTTCCTAGGGATATGTGGCTACTGATTCCACAGAAATGAGAGGGATAGATAAGGAGAGCAATTCACATTCATCTTCTCTAATAAAAAATTAAGGGCTCTGGACTAGGGGACCTGTGTTCCAGGCAAGCCTCTGGAACTAAATAGCTTTGTGAACTTGGGGAAGTCATTCTACCTCTCTGAGTCATAATTTCCTCAGCTGTAAATCGGGCAATATCCCTGCTCTGCTTACACCACAGGAATGTTGAGTATCTGCAAGTGCTTTGTCACCCAGAAAGGCAATACAACATGGGAGGACGAGGGACGACCTCCTGCCTCAGTGGAGCTCAGTCCTTCATTTAACAACATTCATGGTGTGCTTATTATGTGGGGGCAGAAGGAAATTAAGATCCTGGGGTGATCCTTATCTCTAGCAGCTCTGTTGCTCTATTCTTTGCTCAGGTATTCTTACCGTAAAAGAATATCTTTAGGTGACAGGTTATCCCAAATTTGCTTTACCGTAGTTCTCTCCATCTAGTTCATGGTTCTAATTGATGAGTGTCTCCATGTTTCTTGCCACTACCCTATCACCTCCCAATGGTGTGTGCTGTCACTGCTGTTTACTCTCCAGGATCAATTTGTCATCTGTGGCTGATTTTACTCCATTTTGTATATCTCACCCCTTCTCGCCTCCCCCCACGGAATGAGATTGAACACTTCAGGTGACCAATATCAAGACCACTGAAAGGTCATGAAGTCCCCTTTGGGAGGTGGGGTGGGCAGTCACCTGTATATGCAGTTTCCCATTTGTGTGCAACCACGGGCCAGGTGCAGAGAGTCACACATTCATCTTCCTGGCTGGATGTTGGTTCTAGTTATGTGATAAGAGTGGGATGGGACAGGAAGGCGAACCACTTCTCATTCTTACAAACTGAGAACATGGTCTAGTTTCAAATGAAGTGCCCTCAGCTTTCGAGTATGATAAATTATATCCATATAATTCCACGACCTCTCGGGTCATAAGTGATATACTAATTAATGCCATCTCAGTAAGGGCAACTCTGCATTGGGCTTTGGAATCCAGAATAGAATTCCAGATAGAAAATCTCATTAAAGGCTACTTTTCAACACCAAGCCACAAAAAGCTGAGACATGATGGCAGACTGGCATATACAAGCTCAGCCCAAGAGAGAGCTGAGGGTATGCTGGCCTGTCACGACAAGCTGCATGTATGGGGGCAAAAAGAAAGGTCAAAATGGATGCCACAAAGATCCTGTGACTCAGAACACAGGTGCCTTTAAAATGAATGTGAATGTTAAAAGAAAAGAAAATAATAAATATAAACCTTTGGATGGTTTAAGGAGAGTGTGCTGTAACTGTGTGGGCTGAGAGGGAGCCGGGAACATACAACATTGGAGTTCCCTATATACTAACACTGTCCCTGGTATCACCTTGTGCTTTTCTTTTAAACAGATATATTTTGTTGCAGATCTTAAGAACCTGGCAGCTTCTTTTGCTGCTATTGCCTGCTAATAATGCCTATTGAACTTAGGGAATTTTTTTCCTGTTTTCTATCTCTTTTGAATATCCACAACATTATGTTTGTGTCCCCTTAAGAAATTTTAAAAATTTGTTATTATTCCCATTGGTGTCATGTTTGTTGGGAGAAAAGTTATCTTTTTGGCAAATTCAAGGATTTTGTATCTGTAGAGTGACCCAGTTTTGAATTGTGGTTCTGGCACTTGCACGATGTAGAACTTTGGGCAAAGTACTTTACCTCTCTGAGCCTCTGTTACTTCATATATAAAATGAAAAAAAAATTGTATTTCCAACATTTGGGAGAAATACTGTTTTTCCTCATATCTTTTTTTTTTTTTTTTTTAAATCCCCTTAAGGTCTGGAGCCAAGTATTGTGTTTTCTGTAACTCAATGTAGAATATTTATTGGGTACTCAAAAAATACTGTTGAATGAGAGAATTTACTTTATGCTAATAAAAAGACAACACATATGACTTTCTTGCCTTTGACTTTGCCTTCATTCTGGGGTAGTTGACTATTTTTTTTCACCGTTGCTAATTCTGTTTTACAGCTTGTATTTCTCTTCTGTTACACGAAAGTAACATCCATTAGGTATCGTTACACTGAGGATTAGGTGCTAATTCAGTTATGAACCTCAAATTTACACTGAACTGTTACTTTGGTTCAAGCCAACTCTAAATCTATGAAGAATGTGTAAAGCTACACATGTATCCGTCTGCAAAACTGTTTTTTAATAACAATTATCTCCTTGGTGGTAAAACTGAAACAAAATGATCTGCCCAAAGACATACACATTAAGTTCCTTCGACAGCCCCATTCACTTTTCGTAGGCTCCTTTGTTCTCGGTAATGTCCCTCGCTATTGTTAATGTCTCTTGCCATTAACGATCTCTTTAAGTGGTGCATGGAGACTGGGAGAATACGAAGGCATGGAACATAAAGATTCTGAAGAATTTTTCAGAAAGAATTAAGCAGGGTCAACAGGGAGAGCACTTGATATCAGATGGGCTTTTAAGGTTCCATGGAGGAGATGCACGCAAATGATGGTCATTGATGAGCGATTATTATAAGGCTCTGTGGACTGTTGGGCAGCTTTACTTTGGGTCCCAGTGCTAACTGGCAAAATGTCAGAGGGACACACCCACAGGGCTTGGTTATATGCTTCCTTCTTTTTTTTTGAAAGGTTTTCCAAAAAAAAAAAATTATTTTCATAAATTAATACACATAACGGCGGGAATTTTAGAGTCACAAAGTACTAAACAGAAAAGAAACTGCAGGGGGCAATCATGTATGCCAAAGTTACCAAAAATGTGCAAATTTCACTGAACTATTGACCATGATAATATATAAACACTTCAGGCAGCTATTTACTGGCCCAGACCAGCCCAAGGAGGTGCAGAGGCCTCTCACCAAGAATTCAAATCTAATTCAGCACCAGAGAGGGGCTTGTGAAAACACACAATTGGCAAGCATCAAATCTAAGAATATGCTGTGCTAGATGCGGGCTATATGGGGACCCCCGCTTTATGATCCAAGTAGCTTTTGCTGCTCAATTTGTGGTTAGATGGTAGCCATTAAACTTTGATTTTAGTAAAATTAAGTCTTTCGCCCCAGCCAGCTTATTTAAGACAGTCAGTTCTGGCAAGGAGCCCTTCCCTTTATGCTTCCTTCTTGATCACTTATCATTTATCCAGCCCAAGAAACAGGCTTTCATATTAGATAAGCCACCCTGAAGTGATTGGCCTCTCCAATGTCTGCCATCCCCTTTGGCTTGGGAATCCTCACTCCAGGAATGGGATTAGGAGTTTGGGAGTTTTGCAGGTGGTTGGATCCAGGGGAAGGGAAGAGTATGCTGCTCAAACTATTATGCCTTTGCTAGGCACAAAATACTGCATGAAACATGTTTGGGGAAACATCAAACAGCTCATGTTGCTTAGAGAGATGTTTGTCAAACTAGGGGTCTGTGAACTCCTAAAGGTCCATGAAGGTGTTGTTAGGGCAGCTCTAAGTTCTCTTTATGTATTACTATAATTTTAGTTTTATTTCAATAATAACCCCAAGATAATAAACCTAAACATATTTTGGGCCATATATATGGCCGCCTTATAACCTGTACTGAGCAATATAGATCATATTCACAGTGCTGTGAGTTTAATTAGAGCATCATCATTGGACACACCAAATTAATGTTACTTGAATTTTTATTGGTTTTGTATGCCTATTTGTATCTAATTCATAAATATCTGTATTTTTATTTGTAGTTTAAAAACTATAAACATAAGGAACTTTCACCAAGTTTTATGTTTGTACATATTTAATAACCCTGTTATGAAATGATTTAATTCAACAGTGGGGGTCTGAAAAAATATATTTCTGTTAAGGGGGGGCTGTATTTTCCTCAAATTTGAGAAACAATTGGCTAGAGCAGGGGTTAGCAAATTTTTTTCTGTAAAGAGCTAGATAATAAATATTTTAGGCTTTGCAGACCAAAAGGCAACATTTAGGATGTAATGCAGGTGCTTTATAACAAGAGAGAAAGCAAATTACCACACAATTTTTATTGATTTAATTAAAAATATAATAATTGAGTACAGTTTTTTTTGTAATACAGGTCTACTAATAAGAAAAATGGGATTTCTTTCTGGGAGGGTAATGGTTCAGTTAGCTGGGGTTCAAAGTTAGTGTCCTGTCACCAAATAGATTGCAAATGTTCACCTGTAAAAACTGTCTTTAGCTTGTAGCTGTACAGTGCAGGTGATGGGCTGTGGGCTGTAGTTTGCTGATACCTGAGTTAAAGCATAGGGTGCTTGTCGTGGTGGTGTGGCGGTGGGGTAGGGGGGACATGTCATTTACCCACCCTCTCTGAACCTGGTCTATCTTCATGGCTCTTTCTTGTTACCCAGGTCTGTGTTCAATATCACCTTCTCAAAGAGAGTGCCCTTAATCACCTCAGGTGAAATACCACCCCATCCCTCTATCCCACCTCACCCCAATCATTTCTTATCCCTTAACCATCCTTTATTTTCTCAATAGCACTTAGGAATTTTGGAACTCACTTAACATGCTTGTTTACTTGTTTTTCTCTTCCACAATAATGTAAGCTCCATGTGGGTCTTGTCTTGTTTACCACAATGTATAGAAGGCCCTTGGCAAACAAGAAACATTAATTTACTGAATTAATGAATGAATAAAGAGCCTATGCCAGAGGTGATAACAGCCCCAACTAGACTAGGGTGGTGGCAATGAGAAAAGATGTAAGAGAGATTGCAGGGGTGGTGGTTGTTGAAAACAAGGGGGAGAGAAACAAAAGGGGGTTGAAATGTGGGAGAAAGTGGAGTAGAAGATTATGTCTGAGGACAAATATCTTGGAGTTATACACAGAGAGATAGTATTGACAAAAGATGTGCTTATATGTAATATGTCAGATCCATGGTCTTTTCCCAGGCACAAATAAGTTTGAAAAGCATGAAATCTCTGGTCCTTTAAATAACCACTTATTTTAAAGGGTCTAAAGTTCTACGGTCTTCATAATGAATGACTCTAAGCATCTATGGTAATTAGGTGTGGTGCTTTGACATCTATATCCCCAGTATTCACCAAAGGATCATTATTCCAGTCTGGCTAGACCACGGGAAACCACAAATTCTTTTACATTGCCATACAATTCTTTGTTTTATTTGGCCTATGAAGTTCTGAAATCTGGTTGTGGAATACAAAGAATGGGATGCAGCAACTATGGAAAACCTGCACAGAATTCTGTGCAGAAAATAATAATGCAATAAAATAAGAAAAAAAAAAAAAAGAGAGAGAGAGAGAGAACAACAACAAAACGAAAATAGTAATGCACGCAAGAATTCTCCTAACAAAGCTTAGAGAACATAATTACGAAAACTTCCCTTACTAATTTCAACTTTAAAAATCTAGCTGCCAACCCCTGTTCTAACAAGTCTGGGTCACCCTTGGCAGTGACTATAAAGGTAGTAGCTTCCCTAATGGGCCAGTTCTGTATTGCTCTGGGAATCGTTCCAAAAGATCTAGCTTAGGACCTCCTCTTCAGCCATCTGACAATTTTGTTAAGCAAATATTTCTCTACTAATTCCCGGCTGTATTCAAATAACACGAGTGGTTTCTGTTTCTTTTAATAAAACCCCAACTGATAACAGTTATCTCCACATACCTCTTCTGACTTGTGTCTATCAGATTAGTGTAGGTTATGTTTCAATAGCAAATAATCCCAAATGGTTTAAAGCAACAAAACTTTTATCATTCAGCAGGGGCTTCTGCTCCATGTTAAACACTGCATTTTATGATGCTGCCATCTCAAAATAATTTTTCCGCGTTCACTGCAGCAGGGGAGGAGCAGAGCTGGAGAGACTTGTATTGGTATTTAAATACACTGATCTAGAAGTGACACATATCATTTCTGCCTACAGCCCATTGGCCAGAAACAGCCATGTGACCCCACCATCTGCCTGGAAAGGGAAGAAAATTGGATATGAGTAACCATTAAGTCTTCACTACTTCACCTGAATGTATAATTATATGATTTATTTATTTGTAAAAATTATACCCCCATATATGTGGCTAAACGATGCTAAAATTAACACAGAACAACCAGTACAAAAAAGCAGTCTTTACACTTGTGTCCTTAAGTTCCATCAGAAAACATTGATAATTTCATTACTCTCTGTTTTTCCCCACAATTGGTTTATTCTGTGGGGGAAGTTTTTGGTAATTTCCAAATAGTTAGAAATGAATTATAAAAAGTAACTGATTTTTTATGTGTCTTTAAAAAATAGTGTTGGTCTTGAATCTAGTCCTGCTGTTGTCCACTAATTCCAATTAGAGTGCTGCTTTGTCTTCAGATTCTTCCTGGAAATAGGATTGAGCAAAGATGTTTAATTCAGATAGAGTCAGAAAGGAAGATTTTTTAAAAATTAAACTTTTATTTAGAGATAATTGTAGATTTGTATGAAGTTGTAAGAAATAATACAGAAAAATCCTGTGTTCCCTTTACCCAGTTTCCCATAATGGTAACAATTTGCAAAACTGCAATACAATATCACAACCAGGATATTGACATTGATCCATTCAAGATACAGAACATTTCCATCACCACAAGAATCCCTCATGTTGCTCTTTTATAGTCACATCCACTTCCCTTCTGCCCCCACCCCATCCTTAACCACTGACACCTACTAATTTATTCTCCATTTCTACAGTCTTGTCATTTCAAGAACATTATATAAATGGGATCATACAGTGTGTAAACTTTTAGGATTGGATTTTTTTTTTATTCAGCATAATTCTCTGTAGATTCATCCAGGCTGTGTATCAATAGTTTGTGCCTTTTTATTGCTGGGTAGTATTCCATGGTATGGCTGTACCACAGTTTAGCCATTCAATTTGTTTTACTACCCATTGAAGGACATCTGGGTTATTTCCAACTTGGAGCTGTTATGAATAAAGCTGCTATAAACTTTCATATACCACTTGATGTGTGAACATAAAGTTTCATTTCTCTGGGATAAATGCTCATGAGTGCAACTGCTGGGTCATATGTTTGTTGCATGTTTAGTTCTTTAAGAAACTGCTAAATTGCTTTCCAGAGTGACTGTACCACTTTAAATTCTAACTACTAATGTATGAGTAATCCAGTTGCTCAGCGTCCTCATCAGCAATTGGTATTGTCACTAATTTTTTTAGTTCTAATAGGCATGTAGTGATAGCTCATTGTGGTTTTGATTTGCATTTCTCTAATGGCTAATGATGTTGAACATCTTTTAATGTACTTATTTGCCATCTGTATATCCTCTTTGGTGAAATGTCTTTTCACATCTTTTGCCCATTTTCTGATTGGATTGTTTGTTTTTTACTGTTGAGTTTTGAGAGTTTTTATGTATTCTAGATACTATTTCTTTGTTATATTTGTGGTTTATAAACATTTTATCCTAGTTGGTAGCTTGTCTTTGTATACTCTTTTTTTTTTTTAAGATTTATTTTTATTTATTTACTGCCCCTACCCCTTGTTGTTTGCGATCACTGTCTGCTCTCTGTGTCCATTCACTGTGCGTTCTCTGTGTCTGCTCATCTTCTCTTTAGGAGGCACCAGGAACTGAACCTAGGACCTCCCATGTAGGAGAGAGGCGCTCAATCACTTGAGCCTCCTCAGCTCCCTGGTTTGTTGCGTCTCTCATTGTCTTTCTTCTTTGTGTCTCTTTGTTGCATCAGCTTGCCTTCTCTAGGAGGCACTGGGAACTGAACCCAGGACCTCCCATTTGGTAGGCAGAAGTCCATTTGCTTGAACCACATCTGCTTCTCTCTTTGCATATTCTTAAAGTTTTGTAGAACAAAAGTCCTTAATTTTGATAGAATCCCAATTTATCTATTTTTCTTTTATGGATCTTGCTTTTGATGTCAAGTACCTAGGCCTAGTTCCTGAAGACTTTCTCCTATTTTTCAAAAAATTGTTTTACATTTACATGGTCTGTAAATGTAAGAGTTAGTTTTTGTGTAAGGTTTGAGACTTAGGTAGTTTTCTTTTCTTTTCTTTTCTTTCTTTCTTTCTTTTTTTTGCCTATGAATATATAATTGTTCCAAGCAAAGTTATTTTTTGTCCAAAGAATTGCTTTTGAAATTTTGTCCAAATCAGTGTGCATAGGTTTATTCCTAGGATCTCTGTTCTGTTCTGTTGATCTATATATCTATCCCTCGTCTAATATCACATAGCCTTCATTACTGTAGCTGTATAGTAAGCCTTGAAATCAGTTAGACTCACTCTTCCCACTTTATTCTTCTTTTTAAAAATAGTTTCAGCTATCTAGCTCCTGTATCTTATCATATGAATTTTAGAATAATCCTGTCTATATCTGTAAAAAATCTTGCTGAAATTTTGATAGAATTGCATTAACTCTCTAGATCAATTTGGGGAGAATTGTAGATTCTCCACTATGTTGAGTCTTCCAGTTCATGAACATGGTATGTCTCACCATTTATTTAGATTTTCTTTGACATCTCTCATTAGCATTTTGTCCAGTACATGTTTTGTTAATATCAAAGCTAGGCATTTCATTTTTTTAGTATTGTATTTTTAATTTCATTGTCTAAGTGTTCATTACCAATAAATAGAAATGTAGTAGATCTTTGTATATTAATCTTGTATCCTGTGATCTTGCTGAACTCACTTATTAGTTGTAGGATTTTTTTTCTGAACAGTCCTTGGGATTTTTTTAATGTACATAATCACGCCATCTGCAAATAGGGTGTGGTGGTTTGAAGTTGTATGTACCCCAGAAAAACATGGTGTAAGCCCATTATTAGTAGGACTTTTTGATGAGGTTACTTCAGTTAAGGTGTGGCCCACCTCAATCAGAATGAATCTTAATTCTATTACTGGAGTCTTTTATAAATGGAATGAAATTCAGACACACACAGAGGAAGACATGGAAGCAATAAGCTGAAATGGAACCCAGAAGAGAAAGAAGAGACCAGAAGTTACATGTCATGTGCCTTGCCATGTGGGAAATCAAGGACCAAGAGTCACTAGGAACCAGCCCAGAAAGCCACAAGCATCACCTTGATTTGGATTTCTTCCTGGCCTCAAAACTGTAAGCTAATAAATTCCCATTGATTAAGCCAACCCATTTCATAATATTTGCTAGGGCAGCCTAGGACACTAAAACATAGGGATACTTACATTTCTTTCTTTTTATTTCTTTTTCTTATCTTACTACACTGGCTAGAATTTCCAGTAGTATGTTGATTAATAGTGGTAATATTGGCTATCCATGCCTTGTTTCTAGTCTTAGGGAGAAAAGCATTCCGTTTTTTTACCATTAGGTATAATATTAGCTGTAGGTTTTTGTAGATTGTTCTTTATCAAATTGAGGAAATTCCTCAATGCTTTCTTTTTTTAAGAGTCATTATTTATTTATTTATTACCCCCTGCTGCTTTTGTGCTCACTATCTGCTCTCCCCGTGCTCCTGCCTGTTCTCTCTTCAGGTGGCACTGGGAATCAATCCTGGGACCCTCCAGAGTGGGAGAGAGGTGCTCAATCTCCCATGCCACCCCAGCTCCCCAGTCCGCCATGCCTCCCACTGTCTCCCCTCTGTGTCTCCCCCTGCTGTGCCATCCTGCTGCGCTAGCTCTCTGCATGGGCCAGCACTTCTACGCAGGCCAGCTCCCCTGTGTGGGCCAGTGCTCCTGCACGGACCAGCACTCCACACAGGCCAACACTCTGCATGGGGCAGATCCCTGCTAAAGCCAGCTCACTGCATGGGCCAGCCTGCCCTCCATCAGGAGGCTCTGGGAATTGAACCCCAGACCTCCTACATGGCAGATGGGAGCCCAGTCACTTGAACCACATCTGTTTCCCCTTCAATACTTTTTCTGCATTGATTGATATGATCTTATAGTTTTTCTTCTCTAGCCAGTTAATTTGTGGATTATAGTGATTGATATTCAAACATTGAACCAGCCTTGCTCCCTGGAATAAACCTCATTGGTCTTGCTATATAATTCTTTTTTTTTTTTTTTTTTTTTTGGGATTTATCCATGTAACAGTAAGAAAATTTATTTATTTACCCCAACCATTGCACAGATATCTATTGTGTAAATAAAGTGGGTATAACTTACAAATTTGTTAACATGCATATTACCCATTCATTTTATGTTTGTTTGTTGCTATTGTACTTATATTCATTACATTTCAATATCCATTTCAGTACCATTCTACAGCCATATAGAATGGTATATAATTCTTTTTATGTGGTATTGAATTCTAATTACTAATGTTTTATTAACGGTTTTTGCATCTATATTCATGAGGGATAGTCATCGATTTTTTTTTTTTTTTTGTACTGCCTTTGTCTGGTTTTTGTATCATGGTAATATGAGCCTCATAAAATGAATTGGGAAGTGTTCTCTCCTCTTCTGTTTTATGGAAGAGGTTGTGTAGAATCTTTAAATATTTGACAGAATTCTCTAGTGAAATCACCTGGACCTAGAGATTTATTTTTTTGGGAGTTTTAAACTGATGAATTCCTTAATAGTTATATGACTTTTCAAATTATCTGTTTAATATTGGGTGAGGTATAGTAGTTTATGTTTTTTTGAGAAATTGGTCCATTTTATATAAGTTGCAAAATTGTTTGTGTGGAATTATTATAGTCCCTTATTATCCTTTTGGTGCCTGCAGGTCTGTAGTGATATCCTCAGGTTCATTCCTGATATTAGTAGTTTGTGTCTTCTTCTCTTTGTTTGTTTTTTCTGTCTGTTTTGCTAGAGGTTTTTCAATTTTTTTTTATCTTTTCAAAACACTAGCTCTTTGTTTCACTGAATTTTTCAATTTCCTTGGTTTCTACTCTTATCTTTATTATTTCTTTCCTTCTCCTGCTTTTAGTTTATTTTGATCTTCTCTTTCTAGGTTATTAGGTTGAGACATTTCCTCTTTTCTAATATGTACATTTAGTGTTATAAATTTCCCTCTCAAACTGCTTTAGCTGAGTTTAAAATTTTTTGATATGTTGTATTTTCATTTTTATTCAGTTCAATTTATTTTTTATTTCCTTTGACACTTCCTCTTTGACATATGGATTGTTTAGAATTGTGTTGATTAGTTTCCAAGTATTCAGGATTTTTCTGTTTTTGTGCTGTTACTGATTTTTAGTTTGATCTCATCATAGCCAGAGAATATATTCTGTATCATTTCAGTTCTTTTAAAGTTGTCGAAGTTTATTTTATGGCCTATGATATGGTCTATTTTGATAGATGTTCCGTGGGTGCTTGACAAGAATGTGTATTCTGCTATGGTTGGGTGGAGTGTTCAATAAATGACAATTAGATTCCATTGGTTGATGGTGTTGATGGTGCCTATATCCTTGCTGATTTTCTGTTCTATACATTTTGTTTTAGTTTTACATGAGGTTTTACTATCTTATACAGTCCCATGTTACAGTTTTTAGCTTTTCTTCTAGTAATATACATGATCTTAGACTTTCCTTTTCAACCACTGTCATACCCATATAATAGCACTCCTAGTTACAAACATCATGATATGCTTTAACCATTTCTAGTCATTTCCAAAGATTTGCAAACAACCTTTTTAACAATTCTGCGCAGATTTACTCTCAGCTTTCCATTCTCTGCCCTCCTTCTATTTTCTGGTGACCTATGTTCTAATTATTAACTTCATGCATTTATACAGTATGTTTCATTCATAATAGCACAATCATATAGTATTTGTCCTTTTGTGTCTGGCTACCTTCACTTAACATAATGTCCTCCAGATTCATCCATGTTGTCATATGCTTCACTACTTCATTTCTTCTTACTGCTGCATAATATTCCATTCTGTGAATACGCCACAGTTTGTTTATCCATTCCTCAGTTGATGGACACCAGGGTTGTTTCCAACTTTTGGCAATTATGAATAATGCTGCTGTGAACATCGGTGTGCAGATGTCTGTTCGTGTCTCTGCTCTCAGTTCTTCTGAGTATATACCTAATAATGGTATTGCCAGTTCCCATGGCAAGTCTATATTCAACTGCCTTAGGAACTGCCAATAAAAAGTTGGAAAACTGTAAATGTTGGAGAGGATGTGGAGAGATAGGAATGCTTATTCACTGTTGGCGGGAATGTAGAATGGTACAGCCACTATGGAGGATTGTTCTATACATTTTTTGAAAGAGGGGAATTGAAGTCTCCAACTTTAATTGTAGATTTGTCTATTTCTTCTTTAAGTTCTATCAGTTTTTGCTTCACATATTTTAAGTTCTGTTGTTTGGTGTTGTTAGGACTGCTGTATTTTCTTGGTGAATTGATCCTTTTATCATTATTTAATGCCCATCTCTGTCTCTTGTGACAAAAACTTCTTTGCTCTGAAGTTTACTTAAGATTTTTTTTTTTTTAGGTACTGGGGCCAGGGATTGAACCCGGGACCTCCTATGTGGGAAGCAGGTGCTCAACCGCTTGAGCCACATCTGCTTCCTTAATTCAGATATTTAATATAGTCACTCCACTAACTTTTGATTAATATTTGCATGATATATCATTTTCCATTTTTTACTTTTGGTCTGCCTATATCATTATATTTCAAGTGAGCTTTTTCACTTCATATAGTTGGGTCATGTTTTTAAGCACTCTGACAATCCCCGTCTTTTAATTGGTACAATTAGGTCATTTACATTAAATATAATGATCACTATGTTAGGGCTTAAGGCTGCCACTTTATTCTTTGCTTTCTTTTTGCTCTCTCTGTTTTTGTTTTGTTTTGTTTTGTTTCTCTGTTTTCTTTTTCCTATCTCCTTATTTGAACATTTCTTAGAATTCCATTTTGGTTTATCTATAGTGTTTTTGAGTGTATTTCTTTGTATAGCTTTTTAAAAAGTGGTTGCTCTAGGTATTAAATTATGTATACATAATTTATCACAGTCTACTGGTATAGTCATTTTACCAATTTGTGTGAAGTATGAAAACCTTACCTGCTTTTACTTCCTTTTATTCACATCCCCCATTTATAATTGAATTGTCTTGAATATTTCCTCTATATACATTTAGAACCACATCAGTCAGTGTTATAATTTTTACTTCAATCATCAAATATAATTTTTTAAAATAAATTTTAAGTAAAGTTTTATTGCAACACATCCACTCCCATTTATTTAGGCATTATCTTTGGCTGTTTTCACACTACAACTGCAGAGTTGAGTAATTTCAACAGCGACCATATAGCCTACAAAGCCTAAAATATTTATTCTTTGGCCCTTTACAGAATAGTTTGCCAACCTCTGGTCTAGAAACACTGAGGTCTATGAACACCAGAAAGCTAGAGAATGGACACAAACTGTGATCCACGAATTAGGGAGTTGGATTAAGAAACTGAGGCTACTGCCCTTCCTTTTTTTTCTCTCCCCTCCCCTCCCCTCCCCTCCCTTCCCCTCTCCTCTTTCCTTTCCTTTCCCTTTCCCTTTCCCTTCCCCTCTCCCTTCCCCTTTCCCTTTCCCTTTCCCTTTCCCTTTCCCTTTCCTGTTCCCTTTCCCTTTTCCTTTTCCTTTCCTTTTCAGGTTGATAGTGACTTTTAGTGTTTGGTTCTTTTCCCACGCCACTATCTATTCATCTGTCACCTCCGTGAAGTCCTTGTCATCCCTTTCCTTCAAATGCCCCTCTACCATTTTGGTATAGTTGATATCTGACAATGATGCCACCTACTACACCAAGTCCCTGTCATTGGAGGTCTCTGGATGACAAGGTCTGGAAAAGGCATTGAACCAGTTCAGGGAAAAGTCCCTGTCAAAGGTCTCCTTTGCTGACTTTTAGCTGCTCATGTGCTGTTTGGACTGATTTGTTTGAGGCGCTTAGTGGTCATCTCATCTGTGCCGATGGAGTGCATCTGGGTCCCAAACATTACTGACATGAATATGAGGAAGAGCAGCCCCTCAAAGCATAGCAGGATGAGGAGGATCACCATGGCAGGTGGAGAGAAAGAGCTTAATTTTATACAATTGTCTTTAGTGCAGTGCAGGAAGTGGAATATCATCATGATGAGAGCTGCAAGGAAATGAAAGCTATGTACTTATGGTGGTTCTCCCAACACAGTTATTGACCCGGGGACAGTGGTGGTCTGTATTCTGAATACATCACTTACGAACACTGCAGTGATGGCCTCAGTCAGACTTGGTGCTGCAGAATTTGGGACACCTGGTTACAACCTGCCTGGGCTTCAGCTGTAAACTCTCAATGTATTCTTTTGTGACATTTCCTTTGGGCACTGCTCTGGGGTCTGTCAGCATGGCCTGGTAGAGGGATGTCAGGACCGAGAAGGCCAGCAGGTTGAACACAACCTGATGCTATACACATAGGCTAGGGATGGAATCAGCATGATGAAGAGGATCACAAAGTCTATGAAGAGGACCAGAAGCCAGGTTACAATGGCACAGGCGATGCCATTGCCTTAGCCAATAAACCACATGGTTCCCACAGGGCGAGGGTAGGGAAATGAGATGCATTTCTCCAGCTGGAGGTATTCTGGTCTCTTCCTAATGTCTGGGAAGTGGTGGGTGGGGATAAGCTTCATAAGCTGTTCTGTCCATACTGACATCATGATGCCAGAGGCAGTTTTCTAGTCCCAGGCTCCCGGGAGGGATCCCACCACCGCCACCATCACCTCTCCTCTCCATGGAGCCCAGACCTGGGACTCAGTCTTGGGCTGCACTATGGTTCCCAGGCTCCAGGTGCCATGGCTCCCTGGACTACAGCAGACACGGGGCTGTGTGCAGAAGCCCTTTGAGCTCCTGGCTGTGGGAGTGGCTGCTGTCACTGTTTCCTGAAACCCAGGAAGCTGGAGAAAGAAAAATGGGAACAATTGCAGAAAACCCATGATCTTGTTAGTTAGCAGTGACATACAGGTGCTACGGGGAAGAAGGCCCATGCCTCGCTTCTGCCTTCTTCATCTTGAGTGTAGGAACATAACTAGAAGAAACTGATATGCATCCTGAATCCTCGTTTGCCACACCAACTGAATGAGCCAGACCAGAGCCTCTCTCTACAACTCTTGCCAGGGCTCTTTGAGTACATTCACACAGCAGACATTTTGAGTGCCTATTATGTCCCAAGCACTGCTAGGGGATAAAAGAAAGTAAGGCATGATTGGGGGGTGGGGAAGTCTTTTCACTTTTAAGATTTCTTTAAGGAGTTCAGTCTAGTATGTGTGTGTGTGTGTGTGGAGACAAGTGAATAAGTACATAAAAATAATATGATGAGTGCTATAATAGGGACAGAGCTGGATTTAAGCAGCAGTTCAGGGAATCAATTTATAAGGACAACTAAAACTTCACAGGAAGGAATTAGAAATATGCAAATCATTAACTCAGGTTTCCATGGGCAACTCTTTATATAATTTGTGAAATGTAAATTGGATTTTCTCTTTCTGAATAGCCAGCGCTTTCTAATGGAAATTAAACAAATAAAACAAAAAATTTCTCACTTGAGCAGCCCATTTTGTTGAGTATTTTTGCAATGTGTTTGTCCACATTGTAACTGCTGAGCAGTCAGCTGATAGTTGCTTAAATCTGACTGTTCCCCTGCAATTGAAATCCTGAAAGTTAATAATGTCTCACACTGTCTTTTTTTTTATTTTTTTAACCATGAACAAGACTTGGCAATTTTATCCATGTCTGTTGTCTCCTCTTTCAGTGAGTGGGGGGAACCCATTGTAGTGGACAAAATAATGACCCCTAAAGATGTCCATATCCTTATGCCTGGAATTTGCGACTATGTTATCTTACATGGCAATAAGGACTTTGCAGAGGTGGTAAACGTTAATTAAGAACCTTGAGATGAGAGCATATTCTGGATTATACAGGTGGGTCCAATCTAATCACATAAATCCTTAGTAGTAGAGAAACCAGAGAGATGGCATCGTGAACAAGACTTAGCCCACCATAACTGGCTTTGAAGATGGAGGAAGGAAGGGGGCCATGAGCTAGGAATGTCAGCAGCTTCTGGAAACTGGAAAAGGCAAATATTCTCCCCTATAGCCTCCATAAAGGAATACAGCCCTGCTGACACCTTGATTTTAGCCTGGTGAAACTCATGTCAGACTTCTGACCTACAGAACTATAATAAGTTTATACTATTTAAGTCACTAGGTTTCTGGTAATTTGTTATGGTGGCAATAGAAAACTAATACACTAAAGCTATCCAGTCATGGATGATAATAAAAGAGAGAAAGGAAAGTTCCAGATCAGTCTAAATATTGTTACATTCCAAGCACATTCCTTATTTTGAACATAAAGATTATGGTTTTTATTAGTAGATATTTTTTTCTTGATCTCCACTAATGATAAATCAATATTTAAGGAATGTTTGAAAAATCACCAAATTATGGGCATACATGGGGTGCCCACATGTTTTAATCTGGTCTTGAGTAAGGATATGAACCTGGTATTTCAAGCTGAGAGTTCCCAACTGTTCTGAGAGAGTGGGGATGGTGCCATGGCAGTTGACATGCTTAGAGATGATCCCGTGCTTGGCTCTGAAGGATGAGTGGGAATGGCCATGGGGAGAAAGAGCCCAGGGTGGTCAGGCTGAGGGACCCAGAGCATGGGGGGGGGGGATGAAAGGTTAGAGTCCAAGGCAGTCCTGGAGAGCCCTGACACTGACCCAGCCAGACCAGGAGTCTCCTCTAACCTGCTATGGCTGGTATAGTTCTGTGGAGTTGAGTGGAGTGGGGAAGCGATATCTTGGTGGAGAGCCTTATATTTTGAGTACTAAGTCTTTTTGCCTTAACATGTTGCTTGGACTGTCCCAGACTCTTTTTCTCTCACATTGGTCTATTCAGCATTTGGAAAAATTGGAAAAAAAACAAAACAAAACATGATAAACTGTAGAATACTGATTAGTGCTCTCTTGTTCCATACAGAGAAGGAATATTTATTTTAATCTACCCGTGGTCCTAATTGCTACTAACTGAAAGTTACCTCAGCACAGGGGAAATTGAGTATAGAGTAAATTGAATGATCTTTACAAATATTCCATAAATTGATCATTTCTGGCAAAACAATTTGTGCTCAAGAGGGTGGGAAAGTACGACACCACCTGGGATGGAGGAGAAACTGAATGAGGACAAGACTTAAGGAGAGGTAGCCCTGAGTGGGGATGGCTGGGCCTTCATGAACTTTGAAATTTTCTTTGGGGAATTCATGACCTGGAGTTTCTTTTCTCAAGGCTCCAGACTTTAAGGCTGTGGGGAAACTGCAAAACCTTATAATTCACTCATTCATTGTCACATCTCGTAGCTGAACCTGGATAGTAACTCATAAAACTGCCTCAAAACAGTTTACCCAGAAGTTAGACATGTAAGTTAGAAAAGAGCTCACATATTTAACAGTTTCCATAGAGTCTGAATGGAATCTACTTGCTTCTCAGGCAAATACCGCTTTAACAACAGCAAAAACCAACAGTAAATCATCATCACCTCCTTCATCATCACCATTATCAACTACAATGACAACTACCTGACATTCCTAAAACAAAGTGATGTTCACAAATACCATTGAATGCTTCCTCCCATGTGCTCCTCTTACTCCGCCTTCTAGCTAGGTAGAGTATGTAAGAATGTTATCAGGACACCTGGCCACCACCTGGTATAGGTCAACCAAAATTGGGATGTAGAGCTAATTACAACCTTACATGGGACCTATTTCTAAGGCTTCCTTTCTTGAACATGCCACATCAATTGTGGATATTAGAGGATATCTGCTGGCTACAGGTATAAAAAAAAGCAAGGTTTGAAATACAGAAGTGAAGAACAGGGTGCAGCAGGTTTGTGTTGAGCTCCCAAGTTTCTTTAGGGACAAGAGTGATTCTGTATTTATGCAGGGATGAGATCCTGTGTGCTTAAACAGGATTTAAAATAATCTATGGGAGAACTCTTTGAAGGAAACATACTATATGATAGTAGCAATCAAATGTAAAGAGAGAAGACCATCGTCCCTTTATGTACCAACAATGACAAAGCTAAAGTCAGCATGAGCATGTCTTTCTTTATGAAGTCACTATGGTGACCTGGGGATCTTTTGGCTACTGAGTCTTGGCTTCTAGTATGCATAGAGGCAGTTATTTTGTGAGAATTGTCAGAAGAATTTAAAAAATGCCAAGACAAAAGATAAGAGAGATGAACTAAGCACTTACTAAATATCTGTGAATAACAGAAGCTTCAGGGTGATTGTCTGGGATTTCTGCTGTGAAATACTTGTCTGCAATATTTTAAGGACTTAATAGAATTTTATTTTAAAGCCATGACATTAGCACAGTTAAGCCAATCAATGTTTTTTAATAGCCATTTAAAGGTGCCTTTTTAATTATGCTCTGTGGGAGGGAAAGGCACACGAAGACTGGAAAATACTTTAAAATGACTTAGTCAGATCTTTCAAAAATATTTGCGAGTGCAAATTTCTGGCTGGGTTGGATTACTGTAGAAGTGGGGTTAAACTGTAAGATTATTCCCCAGTGAAAAAACAAAGACTTGATGTGGCTCTTATGTAGAGTCGTTCAGCTCAGCAACATAGCAAAATATTTGGGGTTTGCATGGTTTTCCTTTTCAAGCAGCAAGGGCGAGAGTTGTGGTTTCTCTTGTTGAAAAAATACCTCCATGCAGTAGTTTCCCGCCCTCCTGGGGCCCAGGAGAGCCAGACAGCAATACTGCTCCTTCTAGCAGCCCTATGACTGGCCAAACGTTTGCCAGTGACGTCTTCGGTTTGTTTAGTTAGAATGTGTCCAACATCTGGATGAGGAGCAAAAAATTCTCTTAACTTTCCAACTTGCCTGTTGGCCCAATGCCTGTGTTATTGGCAGACTCGTCATTGCCCGCCTCCCTTCTTTCATAACTTACTTTTGTATGATGCTTTATTGTTTTAAAAATGCTTTCATATATTTATCCTGTTGGGAGTCCCACAATAGTTATGTGAAACAAGGAAGTCATTACTAGTTTCTGTTTTATAGACGTAGAAACTGAAGCTTGGAAATGTGGAGAGGTTTAGCCAAGGTTGGTTCAACGAATTCAGCCAATGTTTCGCAAGTACTGTAGAATGTTTTATATATCCCAGGAGGCTTTCAAAAAATGATTATTTTATAGTCCCTGCTAACAAACAAGTGAGCCATGCATCTTCCAAGTTTTCTGACTTCTCTAGTGCTACTTCCGTGAAACTGTGTTTTTTGCATGGCATTTGGAATTACTTGAAGAATTTACTTCTTTAACATTTTTTAATCAAAGTATTTGTTGGCTTGGACTTGCAACATAAAGATAGAGTAATGTTCAGATAACCTGGGGGCAATGAATTAACCAATAGAGAAGGTTTTTTGGTCTTAATTTTTGTTTTTGATTAATTTCTTAGAGAGGAGTAATTTGGAGGATTTGTTTTACCAGGTCTTCATTGCAGTTGTTTCATCACAGACTGGGTGCTGCTATGTTGACCTGATGTGTTCAGTTTCAGCCAGAGACCATCAGTGTACATACCGATGGAATCAGCTGAGCAAGGTGGGAGACCAATTGGAAAAGAGGGGAAATGTCTGAAAACTGGACTGTCACAGTGATCTGAGTGTGGTGCAGTCTCATAGACCTGAGTTACAACCCCAGATCTGCTTTGGCATTTAACCTTTCTGGGCCTTAGTTTCTTTATGATAAAGCTGAGTTAATGATGCCTATTTTAACTGGCTATTTTAAGGGTTACAGGAAAAAACATACATAAAGTTTAAGCAGAGTGTGTGGTATACAACAGGTGCTCAATAATGGTAGCAGCTACTATTACTCCTGTTATTATTGTTGTCATTATCACTAGTGCATTTAGTACATAGAACAGGAGACCAGATTAACTCTGGGCTGCATCTTTTCCACCCTCTTTGTTATGGGCAGATAGGGCAAGACCTCAATCAAAACCTGTTAGAAACCCATGCCTCAAGTATTTTAGCTGAAAATGTGGGGAATGCTCCTAGGTACTGCAAGGACTTTACTAATGGGCTACTCTGGAGGCTCTGTTAGGCACTAGAATTTTAGACTCCAGATATGTTCTCTGTTGTAATTTAGCTGTTCAGCCACTGTGGTGAAATACCTTAGTTTTCTGAATTTCAGTTTGTCTTATGCTAAATGAGAATGGAACTGTCTCCAATCAAATAAAAAAGGTAGAAACATTTGAATGACACAGACCAAATAATAAGTTACTGATTTCTCCTATGTCTCCATTGTTCCCTTGTCCCCTAGCCCCAACAAAACCACATTGCTCCCCTTTCTCATTCTTTTTGTTGTAAATATTTTGGTAGGGTAAAGACACAATTGTGGAGTTCATTCCTTCGTTTGTTCACTTATTCAAGGAACTTTTTTTTCATTAAAAAATTTATTGAAGTATGTAATTCATAAATGAATATACATAACAATAAGTGTATAGTAAAAGTTGTGAACTTACAAAACAAACATGCATAACAGCATATAGGACTCCCATACATAATCTCACCACCAATACCTTGCATTGTTGTGAAACATTTGTAACAAATTATGAAAGAGCATCTTCAAAGTACTACTACTACTAACTATAGTCCATATCTTACATTTGGCTTATTTTTCACCCAATCCACCCTATTCTTTTTTTTTGATCATAACCACAAAATTTATCTGAAGTGTATAATCAATGGCATTTGGTGTGATCACAGAGTTGTGCATTCATCATGTCAATCAATATTAGAGCGTTTTCATTACTACAAAAAAGGAAAAAACAAGAAACAAACCACTATCATACTCATGTTAGCACTACTAATTACAAATCCTATAATGTGCTTTCACCATTTCTATTCATTTCCAAACATTTACAAACAAATTTTTACCAATTTTGCACAGATTAACCCTCAGCTTTCCATTCTCTAACCGCATTATATTCTCTGGTGATTTATATTCTAGCTATTAACTCCATGAGTTTGCTTGTTATATTTAGTTCATAGTAGCAAAGTCATACAATATTTGTCCTTTTGTGCCTGGATGGCTTTACTCAATATAATGTTCTCCAGGTCATTCATGTTGTCATGTGCTTTATGATTTCATTTCTTCTTACAGCTGCGTAATATTCTATCGTGTGTATATATCACAGTTGGTTTATCCATTTGTCAGTTATTAGACACCTGGGTTGTTTCCATCTTTTGGCAATTGTGAATAATGTTGTTATGAACATCAGTGTGCAGAAGTCTTTTTGTGTCACTGCTCTCAGTTCTTCTGGGTATATATGTAATAGCAGTATTGCCAGGTCACATGGTAGATCTATATCTAACTTCCTTAGGAACCACCTAACAGATTTCCACAATGGCTGTACCATTCTACATTCTCACCAGCAGTGAATAAGCATTCTTATCTTTCCATACCCTCTCTAACACTTGTAGTTTTCTATTTTGTTAGTAGTGGCCATTCTAGTATGTGTGCAATGATAACTTATTATAGCTTTGATTTGCATTTCCCTAAATAACCAATGATGTTGAACATTTTTTCATGGATTTTTTTTTTTTTTTTTTGTATTTCCTCTTTAGAAAAATGTCTATTCAGGTCTTTTGCCCATTTTTTAATCAGATCGTTTGTCTTATTATGGCTGAATTGTAGGATTTCTTTATATGTCATGGAAATTAGACCCTTGCCAGATGTATGATTTCCAAATATTTTCTCCCATTGAGTAGGCTGCATTTTTACCCTTTTCACAAAATCCTTTGAGGTGCAGAAGTGTTTAATACTAAGGAGGCCCCATTTACCTATTTTTTCTCTTGTTGCTTGTGCTTTGCGTATAAGTTTTAAGAGGCCCCTACCTGCTACAAGTTCTTGTAGATGTTTCCCTATATATTCAAGGAATTTTCTGAGCACCTATGACATGTCAGGCATTGACCTAACTAGGGAAGTCCTTGGGTTCCCCCAGGCACTGAAATGGACAGAAAATGAATTGTGGCTTTATATATGATCTGGCAGCCATATATGTTTGGAAGTGCAAACAGTGAGTCAAGAAGCAAAAAGGTAAAGTCCATCTCTGTACAAGGCAAGAGATTGAGCTTGAAATGATGCACCATGGTCTGGGAACCTCATTATTAGCAAGTCAGAGACACATTGGAGAGTGTCCAGAGAAAAGCAACAAAGATGATAAATGGGAGGAAAGACTGATTTTTGAAGACTTAAAAACAAAATATGTATTCTTGGGTCAACAAAGACTTCAGAAGAAATGTGATAACTATCTACAACTCTCTGAAGGTTGTGAATACCCCAGAGGGTGTTTAGCCTGATAGGTAAAAGGGTGACAGAGACAGAGGATGACAAATTTAATCTATGCATCAGAGAAATATGTAGCTAACAAATCTATCTATGCCTTATTGACAGGGAGTAGCTTCCAAACATAACATCCTTAACCCACTTTACTCGCATATGTGTGTGTATGTATTCCTGCAGTTATAATTACTTATAATCATTTGTTTTCTGTTTATGCTCAGAGATTTTGTGTGTTTCCTATTTACATACAGCTTCCCTGAAAATGTCAAGAATGAAATATTTGATTAATTTTTACCTTCCACTACAAAGGCTTGAAGATAAAAGCAGTTGAGTTATGGACAGGCTTTTTTTATAAGCCAAAGTTTGCATGCTTATCCTTTGTCAAAGACTATTGTCATACTGGGGGTTCCTATGAAAAGCCAGTGGGAAAACTCTCTCTCAGTGATTTTATATAATCAATAGTTTAATACATACATGCACACACACACAGATACACACACACATGAGACAGTAAAAAGCTTTCAAGGGTATAAAATCAATTTAGGGGAAGAATCCAATACCATACAATTTTCTTTTTATTTATTGTAATTAAGAGATTCCTGCAAGAGGGCCCGTTTTAGTTAAGTTTAGTTAAGTGTAATACTTCAATGAATAGCCCGAGTAGTGTTGGGTCAAGATGGAGGCCACAGAAGCCCTCAGAAGAGCTGAGTCCTGTGGACTGACAGGGCTGCTTCCTCTCAGCGTTGCTCACTGGAAGTTTTGTTAGAGATAACTGGGTCCAATGGAAGACTGCCATTAAATACATTAAATAGTGTCTCTGCTCCACTGATTTCCATTGTTGAGCCAACTGGTTCCTAGGCCAGTGGCTCTGTGTCTGGTTTGGGGGTGGGACTGGGATTGGGGTTCAACATACAACCCAGGTTGGGAGCTCAATCCATGCCCCTGGCCAGAGTGATTGGTTCAGGGCTGGGCATGTGACCTGAGCTGGGACTCATAAGACATTTTCTGGGATTGCTGGGACAATTTTCTCTTCTGCTCATTGGCGTAGCCTGCAATTATGAAGATTGGAACTGCCTAGAGACTGTCAGTAAATGTTTCTCTCCTTGTCCCAGCAGTCTATCTGGCCTTATCTTAGAAGGGCATTTAGAAGTTGTCTCCTTTTCCTGGACCCTCTTCCCCTTCTCCTCCCCACAATTCCATTGGCTTGTTTCCAATGCTTTGCCTTCCTTCAAAGGTGCTGACTTCATCTTGGAGGAGGTCTGTCTGGGTTGTTTTTTTTTTAAGTGTGTCACTTAAGGAAGGCTTAAGTCTCTCAGAGTTTTCAGAGGGCAACATATGCAAGACAAACTTTTTCCCTGTTAATGGTGACCTTCTCTCAGAGTCTAAGTTTGACTCGAAGACTTTATCTCTTTCCTGTGTTCTTTCAAAGACAGCTTCCCTTTCCAGGAGGAGATGAGGAAGATCAAGACAGAAGGGGGAAAATTAAAAGAAAGAACAACAAAACAGTCCCAAAAAACACCTCATCCTGTCACACCTGTTCTTCAATTCCCTGAAGAAAAGAGAGAAAAATTCTACTCTTGATTTGCCTTGAATTGGGCTAAGGAAACATATGGGACAGAACAATTCAGATGTAAATATTGGATTTATTAATTTTATTTCTCTTACTTCTGCCTTCTTTTTGATATAATGATGTTTTATACTAAGCATACTGGAACATTTTTTATTGATGCAATGGGTAAAAATATTGTGTCAAAACAAATACAAGAGAGTTGTTTATATCTGGTGCTGCTAATATTTCTTATTTTAAGTAAGACTTTGTTAATTTTACCCACTTGTTTTCAGTAGGTGACCAAGATGTTCAATCAAATCATTTTTTAATTTTTTGTTTATTTTTTATTTCAGTTTCAATCAAATCATTTTTGAATTTAAATATCTATTGTGAGCAAATGGAGCCACAGAATCAAAAAGGTGGTTGTAGTCAAAAGATAACTGAAAATAATCCAATCAGTAAAGCAGTAGAGAACTACAGAGTAAGGGAAGGACAAACACCATTACATCACAATATCTGTTTTTGCCAAGATTCTCCCTGTACTGCCTATGCCTCAATGCTTTTTCTGTTCTGGGTATGCATTTAGCAGATAGCTCCTGTTGTGGCATTCATTCCTGATTAGACTCTTTTGTCTTTGGGTAGAAAACACCCACCTTTATGGCATCTTCTTTGTGGCATTTTGGCTTGGCCATCCTGCTTTCAAGGCCAGTGCTGCTCAGTGGACTCTGGGTTCCCTTTGGTCACAGAGAACTCCTGTGAAAAGGTTTTGGTCAGGAACAAACCACCATGTGATAAGGGTGATGTGACTATTCTCTTCACTTCTTGGAGCTGCCAGAACTGGAGCAGAGCTTACCAGTGCAGGGTTCCTGGAAGGTCTTTAGTGTTTCCTGCTTTTGGCTGGAAACATGGAGGCGGACAGGATACTGAAAAATAACAGAGTTGAGGCCAATGCTCTCTTAATAGATACTGGTGATGCTTAAGGAAGAGATATCATATGGGGGTTGATTTTAGTTTTAAATTGGCCATTAATCTTGCTTTATGATTTTTAGGAAAAAAAAAAAAGTACTCCTTTCAATCATGTTTTTATTAATGTATGCTTGGGTCATGATTTTAATTTCCAGGTGGAACCTTTATTTTCAAGGACACTCTTTCTTTCCAATTTGCCAAATTGTGCCAGTATGAATTCTTTAATTCCAAGAATAGATTGGGTAAAAGTAGAAGACAGACTCAGATGGAATGAAGGGCCTTTGAAGGTCAACTAGAGTACAGAATTTAAAATGCTTATTTAATTATTATTATTTGTATTTCAGGAGAATCAAATGTCAAGCAGCTGAAGGCCAAGGTGGCCAGGGTGATACATGTAAGCTCAAAAAAGTGGGAGGCCTCAAGAATTGGGTTATGGTGTTTTAACCACAGAGTTACACCAACCGGTGAGAAGACTGTCCACCTGCAACTTTGAGCATACTTTGACTTTGAATCTGAGCAAGGGCCTGTGTTTTAGGTTGCCAAAGGCCTGCCAATGCAATGTACCAGAAATCTGTTGGCTTTTATAAAGGGGATTTATTTGGAGTAAAGTCTTACAGTTCCAAGACCATGGAAAGTCCAAAACCAAGGCACCATCATAGATGCTTTCTCACCAAACTCAGCTACCACATATTAAAGCAAGATGGCCACCAATCTCTGCCCAGGTTTCAGCCTTTCCTTCTGGGTTCATTCTTTCCTCTTGAGCTTCTCCATGGGCCCAGCCTCTTGGGGCTTCATGCTTAAGCCATCCTGTAGTCCTCTCTCTACTGGCATAGGGCTTGTTTCTTTCCTGGCCTCAAGTAGCAGTCTTGGCTGTTCCATTCTCTTCCCAAGTTCAGCTATACACTGTGAGGCAAATGGCTCATCTCTCCCTTGAGCCTTTCCTTTCTGTCACACGGCAGGATGAAAAATGGCAGAGCTCTCCCTTCCTGTGTCTGTCTGAGTGAGTGTCCATTTATATCAGGGTGGGGACTCAACTGGAGTCAGCCTCACTGACATAGTCCAATAAAAAAAACCCTACAGCAATATGATCAAGTAATCTAATCAAAGGCCCCTTGTAGCAGTTTGGCAGTTTGATGTAGTTATGAATTCCAAAAATAGATATTGGATTATGCTTGTAAACTGGTCTGCTAATCTGGGCATGATTAAGTTATGATTAGGATGGTGGGTGGGGCCACAAAGATAAAAGACATTGGATAGGACAGATTTGGAGTAGTTTTTGAATTGGAGTTCTCATGTTGGAGTTTTGATGCTGGAGCTGGGGAGGTGAGCAGACAGAGGAGCTTGCTGTGAGGAAGGAGAGAAGGCCCTGGGTAAAGTCGAGCTATTCACCTAATAGTTTACAGCTGGTCTTGTGGAGGAACCAGAGGAGCTGAGCCCGGAGAGAAACGGAGCCCTGGGAAGAGAGGAACCCAAAAAGCCTGAACCCTCGCAGATATCGGCAGCCATCTTGCTCCAACACATGGCCATAGACTTTGGTGAGGGAAGTAACTTATGCTTTATGGTCTGGTGACTGTGGACTTCTACCCCAAATAAATAACCTTTATAAAAACCAACCAATTTTTGGTATTTTGCATCAGTATCCCTTTGGCTGACTAATATATCCCTCAACTGAATTTAATGCAATCAAAGGGTATCACATCCAGGGGAACAGATTAGTTTACAAACATAATCTTTCTCTTCTTAAGATTCATAAAATAATCTCAAACTGCCACAGCCTGCATCTGCCAGGTGGCTTTTTTTTTTTTTTTTTTTTTTTTTTAATGAATCTTGAAATACCTATAGGCCCATTTTAATTTTCCTGTCCTCACTAATTTTTCCTTTTGAGGTTTGAAATATGTTTTTGACCATCTTCAAATTCATGGGGCTATATTTCTGACATTCTCATTTTTACATAATTCTCTGAAAGTATCTTTTTAAAAAAGTTATTAAATAGAATGAAGGAATTGATTTGAGAATTCTTGCTTGTGAACTCAGCTCCTAATGGTATTATCTGTAATGTCATGGAAATTTCTGTGAAAGAAATGATTCTGTTGAATATTAAGACATTTTCTAATTGGATGGTAATTCATACGGTCTAGAAACCATAGCTTTTTATTATGGAAAGGTGAGGAAACCCAATCCTAGATGGAGGTCCCGGGGAAAGAATGACCAGTTTATTTTGTCTAGCTATAAAATACTAGCTATAGGACTAACAGATCAAAGTTATCAGAAAGAGAATTTCTATACAAAATACAAAGATTTCTAATGGTCGAAAGTGTTAAAAAACAATGTGGTCACTAGAACCTGGAAGGCATTTTATCAATCAGAGATCTCAGAGGGAAGTAGAGGGAATGACCATGAAGGAAATGGGGGAAGGAGTTTTGAAATTGGGGGTGGGGGGCAGGGAGGGTAGGCAGCTGGGCCTATAGGTGGCTTATCAACAGAGCTGGGAAAGAAAACCTAAGGAAAAGGAGGCTGATGCTAGCAGGGAAGTGGAATAGAGACCAACAACTAATTAGTTGGTGAGGCCTGGGAAGGTAATGGACATGTATGAGCTTTCCCAGATCTTGCCTTGTTGCCTAATGAATATTTTTTACTTTTCCAACTTCAAGAATTATGAAAGTCCATAATTTCCTGGTGGACTTGCAAAACCACCCCAACTCATCAGGCCTTTCTTCCTAGTTTCCAAGACAATCTTTTGGATATCACCCTCTTGAAAAAATTATTTGGAGCTCTACTGATTATATCTTATTATTGGAACTTTTCTAGCATCTCCAATGTGTATGTGTGTCTTGTGTGTATGTTGGGGGAGCAGACAACAACAAAACCCTAAACCAAAACAGCATGAATTCTTATAGGCCATATTTCTCAGAAGAGACAAGAAGGGCATCAATGAAGAGCAAGCTTTGAGATGGTCCACAATTGTCTCAGAGCCAGTTCAACCATTCATAGAGGGTTGGCTTCATAGAAACAGCTGCAGAAAAGCAGTTAAATGATTTTCTTCCAGCTCTGGGGGAGACTCTCTAATATGATGCAGTTGTTGCAAAGGAGCCCTGCTAATGACATCTAACCAAATATCAGTTCAATAAATTTCTTCCCTTCATTAATCTGAGTGTCAATGTCTGCAATAATGGTGTTTACATAGCAGAATATCTAAGAGAAGGATAATAAGGATCTGTTTTGGAGATATGTGGGGGTGGCCCCATGAAAACAAGCAATATAAAGCTGGTCCCTTGACTCCGCTAAATCAAAATCACTTCATTTATTCTTTCAGGCCACAATTATTCTTTGAGTGCCTACTATGTGTCAGGTACTGTGCTAGGCCCTTAGCTAGCAATGAACAAAAGCCTTCAGGGACTTTATGGTCAGTGGAGAAGCAGTAGTAATTACACACACACACTTTTTCCTAGGAAGGAAAGGTATGAATTTCTTTGTAAGAGTATAATGGAGGAAACAAGTTTAGATGGAGCTTGACCACTTTTCCAGAAAAATTAGGGTTTCAGCATGGAAGAGCTTGTCATATTGTATGGCTGATTGTGGCTCTCTCTAGGAGACTCTTTGGGCTTGTAGACTCTTTGGGAGTCTGGATAGAAATCAACATTGAGTCTCTACTAACCACCAAATCTGTATATGACTGTCTCAAGAAAATGGAAGTTTCCTTATTCCAACCATTAAATAACAGTCTAGTTAGGTGCTTTTAAGCAGCAATGATGATCGTTTGTGTAATTAACAATAGGTGCACTGTAGTTCCTCAAAAAGTTAAACATAGAATTACCATGTGACCCTGCAATTCCACTTATAGGTATATATCCCAGTGAATTGAAAAGAGATACTCAAACATACTTGTATGCCAGTGTTCATAGCAGCATTATTTACAGTAGCCAAAAGTTTTAAATAACACAAATGTCCATCAAAAAATGAATGGATAAACAAAATGTGGTATATCCATACAATGGAATGTTATTTAGACATAAAAAGGAATGAAATTCTGATACATGCTACATGGATGAACCTAGAAAGCATTATGCTAAGTGAAATGTTAGGCACAAAAAGAAAAATCTGCTATCATACTACTTGTATGAGATATCTAGAAAATTTTTAAAGACAGAAAGTTACCAGGGGCCAGGGCCAGGGTGAGGGATGGGGAGTTATTACTTAATGGGTACAGAGTTTCTATTTGGGGTGATAAAAGTTTGGTCATGGATGGTGGCAATGGTGGCACAACATTGTAAATGTAATTAATATCACTGAATTATACACTTAAAAATGGTTAAAATTGGGAAGTGGATGTGGCTTAAGTAATTGGGTTCCCGCCTACCACATGGAAGGTCCGGGGTTCAGTTCTCGGTGCCTCCTGGAGAAGGCAAGCTGGTGCGACTGGCACATGCGGTGAGCTGGCACAGCAAGATGATGCAACAAAGAGACAAAGAGGAAAGGCAATGAGAGACACAACAAACCAGGGAGCTGAGGTGGCTCAGGTGATTGAGTGTCTCTCTCCCACATGGAATGTCCTGGGTTTGGTTCCTGGTGCCTCCTAAATAGAAGATGAGCAGACACAGAGAACACACAGAAAATGGACACAGAGAGCAGACAGTGAACGCAAACAACGGGGGTGGGGGTGGGAGGAATAAATAAAATCTGAAAAAAAAAAAGGTTAAAATGGCAAATTTTATTTTAGATATATGTTACTACAATAAACTTTCCAAAAGTGATAGTTGCACTGTAAATGAGACTGAGACGAATGTATCTCTGGACAGCTGTGTAATATTTAGTACTGTCCAACCACTGCCAAGCCTTAGGTAGATTGAAAGTCACTGGTCACCTGATGCTCTTTCAAAGTTTGTAACAAATGTTTCACAACAATGCAAGGTTTTGGTGGTGGGGTGATGTATGGGAACTTTGTATGATGATATGCATTTTTGTTTTGTAAGTTCACAACTTTTACTATACACTTATTGTTTATGTATGTTCATGTATGAATGATATACTTCAATACAATTTTATTTTTTAAAAAATCATTAGTCACCATGGTGCCCACAGATCACTGGTGTGTATCACTTTAGGGATGAATGAGGGCCACCTCTGGACAGAGCGTGTTTTCTCTGAACTCTGGTGTCTGCATGCTGGCTCACCTGATTAAGGTACCCTAGAGCCTCCTGAGTCACCCTGAGGGTGACAGGAAAGGTCTTAAGTATGACTGGTTGCCAGGGGGTGCCAGGCAGATGAGTGCTGTGGTCTAGCATTAGCTGCAGTAGTGCAGGTCCAAGGAGGAGCAAGTGAATGTCCAAGCAAATGTGACTCATTGGCAGGAATATCATAGCACCTGGAAAACTTCACAAAATGGCATATAATATATACCTATACCATTTCAGCCCTGATTTCATTGAGTGAAGGAGTGGACATTATATGTCATCATGTGACTTGAATATATCTTCATCTCCCCCCTACTCCTCACTGACTACATTTATTGAAATCTTACAGGCTCTGCTTTAAGCTCTATTTATTGTTTATCTCTCTCTCTAAAAGTTCATTTAATTCTCACAACTGATCACTAGAAGGTAGGATTTTTCAAATTTATCCTCTTCATAAACGTTAAGCTGTTTTCCAGTTACCAAAAGGAAAGAGAATTTTTAAGTACATGGTATCCCCTTTACCCTGCCTGCCCACCTCCCACTTGGAATTTTATTTAGAATTTGACTGCCATTTTTGGCTTCAAGGGTAGGAGGAGGCCAGAGTAGTTTTGGGAAATCTACCAGGCTCTTTAAAGTCACAAGCACTTGGTCACATACTATATGATTGTATGTGTGTCTCCCAACAATGTTCTGGGGATGACAGTGACTATAAGCTGCACAAGGACAGAGATTTCTTCCGTTTTGATAATGCTTTTCCTCCATGCAATAGAAAACGCCTAGCACATAGTAAGTGCCCAATAAATACTTGTTAAATAAAAGAAATAAAGTCTGGATTTTCTGTTTGGAACCACTTCCAAATCTCTTATGTGATCATGGACAAGTTTGGTTATAAATGAAAGAGAGGTTAGAAGCCACACAGAACTCAGAAGGTAAACGGTGCCCTTAGGAACAAAATAATTTTCATTGGTCATCAAAGGTAAGTGAAAGAAGCAAAAGTCACTAAGTGACCTTCATATCTAGATATGTGTTCACCCATGTTTAACTCTAATGCATGCCACCTAAGAAGCTCTAAGCCCTCGCCCTTCCTCTACTTCAAATTCACATGGGTGGTGTAGAAGCCAAGGGGTATCATCTAAGCATTTATGAACATACTTGGTGTCTCTCAACCTAGCAGTAGAAGCTTGGAATTGTTAGTGCCAAGTAGATGTCATCAACCTCCAGTATTTTATGAGCCTCTTAAAAGGGTGAGTATCCAGGAATGATACTTGAGCAGTTTGTCAGGGCACCGTGCAATAACTACCCTAAGGAGCTGCTTCTTGGACTGAAATCAAATTGCAATGGCTCCACACAGCCGATGGAGGTTTTAATATCAGTCCAGTCCATCACCCACAGAGAATGCTATTAATAACCAGGTAAAAGCCTTTGTGTATAAGCTGATTCCATTTACAGTTATATCATGTCAGGCGGATGTCAGCGTCCTATCTTGTCTCAGCCATAATGATGGCTAATATGATCCATACAGGATAATAGATGGGGTGGGAAGGATTACAGAGTTAAAAATCAATCAGGGCTTTCTCATACATTTCTGTGCTTTTGTGGCTGGTTAAATCATCAAAGTCTCAAGATTGATTTTTTTTTGCTTTAGTAATCAATCCTTCACAATCTGTTATCTCTTTCCTCCTCTTTCTCCCCACTGCCCCCACCTTTTTAAAGACATGTAGACAAGAGTTAAGTTCTTTCTCTGGATAAATACAGAGATGCACTCTTTGCCTGAGAGGGAAGATTTATCACGTTTTGAAGGCAGAGCTGAAAAGTTGTGCTTGCTACTCTACTAGATAGGCAAGATTTGGATTTGATAAGATGAAATAGTTTGTTCTTTTCAAAAATAAGTCATTTTGTACCTGGATATTTGGTACGTTATTTTCATCAGCTAAAGTAGAAACTCAGTTTATATCTCTAAAGGAAATCTGGTTATGACATTTAAACTGTGACATGTTAGCCTGAAACAGTGGCATCCTCAAGTGCCGAATGCAGCAACAGATCACATCTCTGACTTTTGAGATATATATGATGTATATGCGTGAACTTATTTACTAAGGTTCTAAGGCACAGCAGTGAGAGCGCTAATTTGATACAGATCAGCTCAAAGGGGAAGCCATATATCTGCTATTCTTGAGAAGTTAGACAACTTTGGACAAAAAAAAAACTATAAAAATTCAAGAAATTGTCTTGGGACAGGTTGGCAGCCGCAAGTAAATATAGGGAGAGGCAAAAGGAGAGACAGTAAAGCGTGAGATTTGGTAATGGGTAAGAGGTGGGACAGGAACCTCCTGATGGGGCCTTTGAGGAATTGGGAGGGGCCCCGTGTGTCAGCACAACTTATCTGTTCCCAGTACAGCAAGTGGTGTCAAGAGGGCCAGCTTGGAGTGATAGCACTCTATAGGTGTCAGGAGCATATGAATTTGGAAGGGGCCATTCATTCACTCACATCACAATCTTTTATTAAACAGGCACTGTGCTGGGAGCAGCAAATGCAAACAGACATCCTCAAGGAACTCATTGTCTTCTGTGGGAAAGAGATGTAAACAAATAATTTGAATGCAATGAGATAACTGCCACTGTTGATGGGTACACAAGACCTGGAATGTACTCTGAGCAGGAAGGCAGTGGGAAGCCTGAAGGCTCAGTGGCAGCCTGGGAAGGACAATCCAGTAGCTGTCTTCACAGTAGTCTAAATGTTTCCTGTGCCTAATGCCTTCCATTTGCCCCTCCAGAATTACTCATCGTCCTCTACTCTAGGAGGACCAATAGTGTTTCCTGACAGGAGATTGAGGTTAGGATGTTTATTCCCCAAGCAGCCTTTTAAAGGTGGCTGCGCCCCCTGCCCAAAGGTCAGAGCTTCTCTTGAGGCAGCACTTTCTCTTCCTGGGTTCTGGCAGCCTCCTTTCCCATTCCCTTTAAGCCTAGGGGTAAGAGCTTTGGTCTCTAGCACTATTCCTTGGGATTTCCTTATACCCAACCCACACATTTATAAATTGTCACTTTATAAACTCCTCTCAAATTATCTTGATTTGGGGGCATGGTCTGCTTCCTGCTGTGACCCTGACTGCTTGGTCCATATCTCAATTTCATTACTCCCTTGTCACTGCTACCAACCTCTCCAGGCTACTGCTATCTCCAGCAATAGCTTCCTAATTCACTCTCTGATTTCACTCTTGTGTTTTTCTACCACCTATTAACTACACAGTAGCCAAAACTATCTTTTGAAAAATGGGAATCAGATCACGACAATGTCTTGCTAAAAACCCTTCGATGGCTGCCCAACGCTTTTGTAAAATCCAGAGTTCCTTCCCTGCCTTAGAAAACCCTTCATAAAGTAAGCCTTTCCATTCCAACCTCATATTCCAGCTACCCTGGCCTTTCTGATCATGCAAATACTCCAATGCTTTCCATCAAATGGTTGCTCTTTCTGTCAGTCACATCTCAGAGGGGTCTTCCATGACACCAAACTAAAGTGGCCAACCAGTTGTTTTCTGTCACATCAAGTTATTCCAATTTTCTACATAGCTTCCTCCCTTCCTGCTCCCCTCCCTTTATCACTCTTTCTCTCTCTAAATCTCTATCTATCATATAATCCATCTATCAACTATCTATTGATTGACCTATCATCCTCCTTCCACTAGAATGTAAGCTCTATTGGAACAGGCAACTTGTTTCTCTTGCTTTGTACTATATCTCCACCACTTCATACAGTACCTGATATATAGAAAGCAATAAATAAGTATTTGTTGAATGAATGAATGAGCAAATCAGAGGACCCATTCCTTGAAGAAGCAAGGAATGAGTCTAGCTTCCAAAACAGAGATTCAATCAGGAAAAATAGAAGGATTTGGCTACTAGACTTGGTAGGATTAGATAGAAATTCATTTTTTTGGAACTGGGGTAATGGCCAGACAAGAATTTCAGAATTGTGCTAGAGTGGAGATTCTTAACATTTATTGGGTGTGCCATGGATTCCTTGGCAGTCTGATGATGCTGATGAACTCCTCCTCAGAAAAATATTTTTAATGTATAAAATAAATTATCTAGAAATACAAGAAATACCAATTATATTGAAATATAGTTATCAAAATATTTTAAAATTATGATATGTTTTATTAATAGATTAATAATAAAATCTAGCAGTGAGTCTAATAACCACCAGAAGTTTGAAGTAGTGATAAGTGTGATATTTTTGAGACATCTGCAACAACAAACATGGTGATAGGGAAATACCTGTGATTTCTCTAAGTCCCATAAATGCTAACTCTATTCTGGTTTGTTCTCTATGTTCACAGTTTAAGGAAATGCTAAGTTTAGTTAGAATTTAGTGAAAAAAATATTTTTTTTCTCATCCAAGTTCATAGATTTCCTGAATTCTATCCACCTATCATCCTCCTTCCAATAGAATGTAAGCTCTATTGGGGTGTCTCCCACTCAGTTCTGAGTGGTGTGTGCTGATTTAAAATGGCCTACATCCGTTGCCACAACGGTACTCAGGACAACCTCCAACTCCCAAAGAAGCCCCTGTATTTCAACTGCTCATCCCCTCCCTACCCCAAAAGTGTCAAGTGTCCACTGGATCCACCTCATTGTTATAATTTCTTCCATTGCTAGAATCATCATATGTGAACAAGAGAATACCATCAAGTCCACTCTAGTCCATAGTTCTTCCCCCAATCCTGAGGAGACTGGGATGGTGATGTCCACTCCAACTCCAAGTGAGAGAGGGCTTATATCCCATGGATATGGTGGGTGGGATGATCTTGCCTGCAGATACAGGCCCTTTCCGTTCCCTGGGATGGCCATTGCCCATCGTTGTCTCCTCACCAGGTGGCTTGGATGAGTCCATTGAGCTGTAGGGTAGGAGTTGCAGCACCACCTAGATTTCATGCACACCTGGCACATAGGTAGGCGGGAGGCTCCAGTCTCTGGAAGTATACCTAAAAACTCCAGCATCACATATAGGTTTGAATAGAAGGGACTGGTGAACCATGTGCAAGGAGGACTTATTTGAGTCTAATTCTGTCACTCTCAGGAGCACAGATTCCAAAATAGAACCCACTGATAAGGCATCAGTCTCTGGGGCTATCCCCCCCTTATATAGGACCAGGGTGTCTCCGGAGCTCTCAGGAACCCCAATGAGTGCGGTGATAGGCACTTAGATGTTCTATGAGCTCTTACTGAGGTGTGCGTAAGAGTTACCTCTGGGATGACCTCCCGACTCTCTTTGAAGTCTCTTAGCCACTTGAACTCATTTGTCTTTACCATTTCCCCCTTTTATTCAAGGTCTTTTTCCAGTTGTGTTGCAAGTTGGCACTTGGGAAAAGTTTTCAATTAGCAATAATCGTGCCTCAGATAAACCTCATTGGCTACGATACTGCCACTGTGCAAAGCTGCCAGTTGGCACTTGGTATTAATCCCTCGTTGCCAGGGAGGCTCATCCCCGGGAGTCATGTCCCACGTTGGGGGGAAGGTAATGCAATCATATGCTGAGTTTGGCTTAGAGAGAGGCCACATTTGAGCAACAAGGAGGCTCTCAGGTGGCAACCCTTAGGCACCCCACAACTGCAGGCTAAGTCTCATTTACAAGAGCAAAGACTCACAAGGGTAGTCATCAATAATAATAATAAAAAAAAACATCAGTGGGTCATCCTATTTTGACAGGCACTGTCCCTACACTCAGAGGACTATTGTTGCTCCCTTGGAGACTGTGACAGAGCTCTCCAGGCTAGGAATTCAGATTCCCTCATTTATTGTGTGATTATCCACCCATCGTGACCATGCCCCATCCCTCGATCCTTTGAATGATTTTGTATATCTTTCAAGTATATTCGGATGAACCAATCCTGACGAACCCCCCCCCCCCAATAATCCCCCGCAGTACCCACTGTAACCCTTCTGTGATCCAAATCCTCCATGAACATTTAGTCCATAAAATAATCAAATACACTTACTAGGAAAAAGAAACAAGTGTGATAAGCATACATGCAAGAGACAAACATAAGGAAACTCAGGGGAAAAAAAAAAAAGAGAGAGAAGGAAAAAAAACAAATAATCAAACAAAGAACAAAACAAAATAAAATATAATTAGTGGATTGGGACATTCAAAAAATGGGCAAAAAAGCAAAGGAAATGCCTTTAATATATATATATATATTCATTTTTTTTCCCTTTCTCTTTTCTTTTTTCCTTTTTTCCTTCCCTTTATCTCTGTGTTATCGGATGTCTGGTGTGCCATGACACCTTCCTCCTCTCAATCCCCATTGTCTCCCAATTTTTCATTTAATTTTCAAAGAAGTTTAGGTCACAGCAAAGTCACACACGGAGTGCCGGAGACTCCCAGATACCAAACCACCCCCCCTTCCCCACTCCATATTAACTCCGCCCCCCCCCTTTTTTTTTGGTTGTTAGCATTGTTATAACTGTTATGCAGATAGCAAAATATAGCAACTAAATATTGTCAGTGATTTACATTATAGTTTACAATTTAGATGATACAGTTTAATAATTTTGATGCTATTTACCATGTCCTGTGTCCATTACTGTAAGGTAATGAAAAACCTTCCCCATGACCACCAAACAACCCATTAGATCTTGACTGTTCCCTTCTCCCCAGCCCCCCAGGGCCCGTGATACCCCCCTCTCCCAACCCATGGAATGTCAAGATTCACATTTACATGCCCTGGGGATTTGAACCAGCCCTTCCTAATCCACCCACACCCCAGTGCTGCACCACCAAACCCAGGAACACCACCACTCATCTGCCCCATCCCCCAACATACAACCACACTCTATCCCTTTACCATAGATTATGTCCATATGGGTGATGGCTCAAAGCCTGCTCTTCTCTTACTCTCCTTTGTTAACCTATCTTTCAGACAATGGTTCTCAGAGACTGCTCACTTTCCTCAGTTCAGATCAGTGAGGTCATATACTGTTCATCCTTCAGTGCCTGGCTTGCTTCACTCAACATAAGGTCTTCAAGATTCATCCACGTTATTCCATGTGTTAGCACTTTGTTCCTTCTTACCGCTGAGTAATATTCCATTGTATGTATGTGCCACATTTTGCTTATCCATTCGTCTGTTGATGGGCACCGGGGCTGATTCCAATTTTTGGCAATGGTGAACAATGCCGCTATGAACATTGGTGTGCATATATCTGTTTGTATTTTTGTTTTCAGTTCTTCTGGGTATATACCCAGCAGTGGAATTGCTGGATCATATGGAAGATCTATTGCTAGTTTTCTGAGGAACCGCCAAACTGTCCTCCACAGTGGCTGGACCATACCGCAGTCCCACCAGCAGTGGATGAGGGTTCCTATTCCTCCACATCCTCTCCAACATTTAGTGTCTCCTGTTTTTTTAATAGCTGCCATTCTGATGGGTGTAAGATGGTATCTCATTGTAGTTTTGATTTGCATTTCCCTGATAGCAAGTGATGTTGAGCATTTTTTCATGTGCTTTTTAGCCATTTGTATTTCTTCCTTGCAGAAGTGTCTTTTCAGGTCACTTGCCCATTTTTTATATGGGTTGTTTGAACTTTTATTTTCGAGGTGAAGGATTTCTTTATATATGCAGGATATTAGGCTCCTATCAGATATATGGTTGCCGAATATTTTTTCCCATTGGGTAGGTTGCCTTTTTATTTTCTTAATAACATCCTTAGAGGTGCAGAAGTTTTTAATTTTGAGGAGATCCCATTTATCAATTTTTTCTCTTGCTGCTCGTGCTTTGGCTGTGAAGTTCATGAAACCATTTCCTATTACAAGTTCCTGTAGATGCTTCCCTACATTATCTTCCAAGGTTTTTATGGTTTTGGCTCTTATATTTAGATCTTTGATCCATCTTGAGTTGATTTTTGTATAAGGTGTGAGATGGTATTCTTCTCTCATTCTTTTGGATATGGATATCCAGTTCTCCAAGCACCACTTGTTAAAGAGGCCACTCTCTCCCAACTGAGTGGGTTTCGTGGCCTTGTCAAATATCAGATGACTGTATATGCGAGGATCTATATCAGAACTCTCAATCCAGTTCCATTGGTCAGTAGGTCTATCCTTGTGCCAATACCACGCAGTTTTGATCACTGTAGCTTTGTAGTATGTTTTAAAGTCAGGTAATGTGATACCTCCAACTTCATTTTTCTTTTTCAATATATCTTTGGCAATTCGGGGCCTCTTGCCTCTCCAAATATATTTTGTGGTTAGTTTTTCCAGTTCCTTAAAAAGTATATTGTTGACTTTTATTGGGATTGCATTAAATCTGTAGATTAGTTTGGGTAGGATAGACATCTTGATGATGTTTAGTCTTCCCATCCATGAACAGGGAATATTTTTCCATTTATTTAAGTCTTCTTTGATTTCCTTTAACAGTGTTGTGTAGTTTTCTGTATAAAAGTCCTTTACAGGGAAGCGGCTGTGGCTCGATCAGTGGGGCTCCCGTTTGCCATGTGGGGGGCCCCGGGTTCGGTTCCCGGGGCCTCCTGGTGGGGGCGGGCCCGCCCGCGTGGCGTGGTTGGCTGACCCAGCGAGCACGGGCACCAGGGGGGGGATAAATGAATAAATAAAATCTTAAAAAAAAAAAAAAAAAAAAGTCCTTTACATCTTTAGTTAAATTTATTCCTAGGTATTTGATTCTTTTGTTTACTATTGTAAATGGTATTTTTTTCCTGATTTCCTCCTCTGTTTGCTGGTTATTGGTGTACAGAAATGCTACTGATTTTTGAGCATTGATCTTATAGCCTGCAACATTACTGAAATCCTTTATAAGTTCTAGAAGCCTTGTTGTCAATTTCTCAGGACTTTCTATGTATAGGATCATGTCATCTGCAAATAATGAAATTTTTACTTCTTCTTTTCCAATCTGGATGCCTTTTATGTCCTTTTCTTGTCTCAGTGCTCGTGCAAGTACTTCTAAGACAATGTTAAATAGGAGTGGTGATAGTGGGCATCCTTGTCTTGTTCCCGATCTCAGAGGGAAGGCTTTTAGGATTTCACCGTTGAAAATGATGTTTGCTTTGGGTTTTTCATATATACCCTTTATCATTTTCAGAAAGTTTCCATCTATTCCTATCTTTTGTAGTGTTTTTATGAGGAAAGAGTGCTGTATTTTGTCGAATGCTTTTTCTGCATCTATGGAGATGATCATGTGATTTTTTTCTTTCAGTTTGTTTATGTGGTGTATTACATTGATTGATTTTCTTATATTGAACCATCCTTGCATACCTGGGATGAAACCCACTTGGTCATGGTGTATAATCCTTTTGATATGTTGTTGAATGCGATTAGCAAGTATTTTGTTAAGGATTTTAGCATCTAGGTTCATTAGAGAAATTGGTCTGTAATTTTCCTTTCTTGTGGTATCTTTATTTGGTTTTGGTATTAGGGTAATGTTGGCATCATAGAATGAGTTAGGTAGTATTCCTTCTACTTCTATTTTTTGGAAGAGCTTAAGTAGAATTGGTGTTAGCTCTTTCCGGAATGTTTGGTAGAATTCAGCTGTGAAGCCATCTGGTCCTGGACTCTTCTTAGTTGGGAGGTTTTTAATGACTGAGTCTATCTCTTTACTTGTAATTGGGCTGTTGAGTTCATCTATTTCTTCTTTCATCAATGTCGGCTGTTTGTGGGTTTCTAGAAACTTGTCCATTTCCTCTAAATTGTCATTCTTGTTGGCATATAATTTTTCAAAGTATCCTCTTATGATACTCTTTATTTCTGTGGGGTCAGTAGTGATATCACCTTGCTCATTCCTTATTTTATGTATTTGCATCTGTTCTTTCTTTTTCTTTGTTAGTCTGGCTAAGGGTTTGTCAATTTTGTTGATATTCTCGAAGAACCAGCTTTTGGTTTTGTTTATTGTTTCCAGTGCTTTCTTATTCTCTATTTCATTTAGTTCTGCTCTAATCTTGGTTATTTCCTGCTTTCTACTTCCTTTAGGTTTAGTTTGTTGTTGTTATTCCAATTCCTCCAAGTGTGCAGTTAGGTCTTCAATTTTAGCTCTTTCTTCTTTTTTTATATATGAATTTATGGCTATGAACTTCCCTCTCAGGACTGCTTTCGCTGCATCCCAAAGGTTTTGATATGTTGTGTTGTTGTTTTCATTAGTTTCAAGGTAGTTACTGATTTCTTTTGAAATTTCCTCTTTGACCCACTGTTTGTCTAAGAGTGTGTTGTTTAACTTCCATATCCTTGTGCCTAACCTGTTTCTCTGGCCCTTATTGATTTCCAACTTCATTCCGTTGTGGTCAGAGAAATTACTTTGTATAATCTCAATCTTTCTGAATTCATTGAGTGTTGTTTTGTGGCCTAGCTATTTTGGAGTCTATTTTGGAGTATGTTCCATGTGCACTGGAGAAGAATGTAAATCCCACTGTATTCGGGTGTAGTGTTCTGTATACGACTATTAAGTCAAAATCTTCTAATGTATTGTTGAGTGCCTTCGTTTCTTTATTGATTCTCTGCTTAGATGTTCTGTCTAATGATGATAGTGGTGTGTTGAAGTCCCCTGCTATAATTGTAGAGGAATTTATTTCTTCTCTTAGTTTTTCCAGAGTTTGCCTCACGTATTTTGAGGCACCTCGATTAGGTGCGTAAATGTTGATGATTGTTCTCTCTTCTTGAGAGATTACTCCTTTTACTAATATGTAGTGTCCATCTTTGTCTCTTACAATAGTTTTGCATTTAAAGTCTATTTTGTCTGATATTAAAATAGCTACTCCTGCCCTTTTTTGGCTATTGTTAGCTTGTAAAATGGTTTTCCAGCCATTCACTTTCAGCCTCCTTGAATCCCTGGGCCGAAGGTGGGTTTCTTGTAGACAGCATATAGATGGATCATATTTTCTTATCCATTCTGCCAATCTGTGTCTTTTGATTGGTGAATTTAATCCATTAACATTCAGTGTTATTACTCGTAACAAATTTCTTACTTCAGTCATTTTTTCTTTGGGTTAATGCATGTCATATGTTGTTTTGTTTCTCTTTTTGAGTTTTCAGTTGTTTTTAAACTTTCCTCCAACTCTCTCTCCTTTGTTTTTTCCTTTCAACTTGTAGAGATTCCTTTAGTATTTCTTGAAGTGCTGGTTTCTTCTTGACATACTCTCTTAATTGCTGTTTATCTGTGAATATTTTGAACTCTCCATCATTTTTGAATGCCAATTTTGCTGGATAGAGAATTCGTGGCTAGAAGTTTTTTTCTTTTAGTGTTTTGACTATGTCATACCACTGTCTTCTTGCCTCCATGGTTTCAGCTGAGAAATCAGCACTTAATCTTATTGTGCTTCCCTTGTATGTGATGGTTCTCTTTTCTCTTGCTGCCTTGAGTATTTTCTCTTTGTCTTGAGCATTGGACAATTTGACAAGTATATGTCTTGGAGTTGGCCTGTTGGGATTTATACTATTTGGGGTGCGCTGTGCTTCCTGGATCTGCACATCCATCTCTCTCAATAGAGTTGGGAAGTTTTCAGCCATAACTTCCTTCAACACTCCTTCTGTTCCCTTTCCCTTCTCTTCTCCTTCTGGGATGCCCATAATGCGTATGTGTGTGCGTCTTGCATTATCGGTTAATTCCCTGAGACCATACTGGATTTTTTCTATCTTTTTGTCTATGTTTTCTACAATCTCTTTGATTTCAACTGTATTGTCTTCCATATCACTAATTCTTTCCTCTGCCTGTTCAATTCTGCTGCCATGCGAGTCCAGCGTCTTTTTCATTTCTTGACTTGTGTCTTTGTTCGCCATCATATCCATTACGTTTTTAGGTGTGTTAGTTATTTTTTCAGTATGTTCTCCCAGTGTCTTCTTTATATCCTTAATCTCTTCCTTCAGTTCTTTAAGTTGGTCCATGATATTTGTTTGGATAGCTTTGATTAGTTTTTCGATGTACTGCATTGCTTCCTGGTTTTTATTTTGTGCACTGGACTGGTCCATGTTTTCCAGTTTCTCAGAGTCATTTGTATTTTTCTGTTGCCCTCTGGTCATCATATTATCTTGATGGGTTTGTTCAGTTGATTAGCTTTTCTCTATGCTCTAGTATTTTATTTAGCTGTTGGTTCTGCGTGTGAGTTAAGTTTTCTCTTTGGCAGTTTTTCTTCTTATTTTATTTCCTTGCTTCTTTCTATGTTCCCTTGAAGGCAAAAGGTTAGGGCCAGAGGAATCAAAAATGTAAGGAAGGCAGAAGGATAATAGAAATATTGATAAAAGTTAGAAGATGGGCAAAATGAGACTTAATGAGATGAATATTTAACTTGTGTAGGCAGTGTAGAGTACTAGGAAAAAATATGGAGTTCCTACAATGGACTGGGAAAACAAATGGAGGAATATATATATATAGTGATTTAGAAGGCTAGAATTATGAGGAGGGAGAGAAATAGTAGAGAAAGGTCTGAAAGGAAAAAGTTAATACTAATAAAAAAAAAAGAAAAAAGACGAAGAAGAAAACAAAATAGATGGGATAGAAATTGACACCCTTAAGTTGTGGGCCTATGAAAAAATGTTGTCTCTAAGAGCCACAACAGAAAACAGAAGGCAGAAAGATGCAGGAAGGATAAGCAGTAGTTTGTAATACAGAATCAATATATACAGCGAGTGGGAAATTACTGAATAAGAAGCCCAGCAAAGAAGCGACCAGCTGGCAGCTCCTATTTAAAAAAAAAAAAAAAAAAATAGAAGGAAAAAGGAAGGGGGGAGGAAAAC